>JANZXR010376825.1:0-18292 GCA_027575705.1 Erythroxylum echinodendron
GTGATTTTTTTGACCAACCTTTAATGCTATAGATTTGTCTCTTTTAGGTTTATCTTCAGCATCAAGCTCTACTTCATATATCTTCAAAGAACCAAGTAATTCATCTAGCTTTAATTTTCTCAAGTTCTTGGCTTCTTGTATTACAGTGACTTTAGGTCTCCATCTTTTCGGCAGAATTATGAGAATCTTCCTGACATGGTCTTGACTATCATAGATTCTCTCAAGAGCTTTAAGTCCATTAACGATAGTTTGAAATCGTCCAAACATTTGATTAATAGACTCATCTTCTTTCATTTTAAATAGCTCATACTGATGTACAAGAATACTGATCTTGGACTCTTTCATGTGGTTTATGCCTTCATGCATGATGGATAGAGTGTCTCACATCTCCTTCACAGTTTCGCATCTATGAACTTTATCATATCCACTTCTGCTCAAAGCACAACTCAAAAAGAACTTGGCCTTTGAATTTAGTTGAAATCTAGCTTCATGATCAGCTGACCATTTCTTACGAGGAATAGTATTTCCTTCATCATCTATTGGTACGTATGGTCCATTCTCGATGATATCCTAAAGATCAATATATATGGATTCAAATGAAGAGCCGCATCCTGTCCTTCCAATAATGATAATATTCACCATTTAATGCAGGAGGTCTTGTGACGGAGGCACCTTCAGCTATAAAAATATATGATTTAGCCATAGATCTTTGTCCTCACTTTGTAAAGGTGGTTCTTAGAAATCGAGCTCCGATACCAATTGAAGTAAATCACACGTTAATATAGAATTCACGTACAATATATGATATACACAAGAAGGATGGTTGAATTGTGTAATCTTTTTGTGAATACAAAATCTTTAATATATCTTGTTAAGAACTTCTCCTTTTTAAACGAATACCATAAAAGTTATACAAAATTAGTTACGTAGTTAAATCGCAAATAACTTCCATAAACTTGTTTAAAAACAAAATAGTATAAAGTAAAAGGATAGAAGATAGACGTTGCAATTTTTATACTGGTTCACCTCAAACTATAGGATACGTCCAGTCCTCAGAGTTCATCTGAGTTTTCACTATACTTTGACAAATTTACAAGTATTCTTTTTTCCCTTCCAAAGCCTCTTCAGGTCTCTTACAGAAAGTATTCTTTCTGCTATCTTAGCCTCTCTAAGCTCTTAACCTTTTCTTTCTCTCACTAGAAAGATATTGTGAGCTCTTGTTATAGTAGGGTTTGCTCTGTAGTATCGCACTTTTGAATATAGTATTTTTCGTTGTAAGTATACACTTGAAAGCTCAAGAGATTAAAAGTTCAAAAATTGTAAGGTTCAAAGGTTGTTCAATCTTCGACTACAACTCGTATATATAGCCTAAGTCTCCAACTGCTTCTTGATTCTTGTAGAACCCGTTATTTAGTTGAGTTTTATAACTAACTCTAACTAACTAACTGTATGACGTACTAGCGTATCTTCATCTTTGTATCGTCTGTATTTTCTTATTCTTTTGTTTTTTCACTTCTTTTGTATCTTTTGCTTCTTCTTTGTTTTCACTTCTTCTGTATTTTCTGCGTTTCTTCTGTGTTCTCAGCTTCTTCTGTGTTTTAACTTCTTCTGTGTTCTCACTTCATCTGTGTTCTCCACTTCTTCTGTGTTTTCCTTTCTTCTGTGTTCTCCGCTTCTTCTGTGTTTTCACTTCTTCTGTATCTTCTGCTTCTTCTGTGTTTTCAGTTCTTCTAAATCTTCTGCTTCTTTTGTGTTTTCTACTTATTCTATGTTCTGCGGTTCTTCTATGTTTTCTGCTTCTTCTGTGTTTTGCGCTTCTTATGTGATTTCCATTTCTTCAGTGTCTTCACTTCTTCTGTGTTTTGTACTTCTGCACACTTAACACACTCATCAAACTAGTTCATTTATTTCTAACATTATTATTATTTGATTGTCATCAAAATTAATCATCATGAAGTCCTCTTGACTTAACAGACACAGTCTAAGCCAAGACTCAATTTCAAGCTAGATTTTGAAATTTTTAGAAACACAATTAAAATTATATTTCTTTACACATATTGTATCCCTATTTATCTAGTTTACTCTAAATTAAAAATAATTCCATTTTGATAACCACAAAACAAGTTACGTCTAGAATACCGAAGGATGTTCAGTGAAAATACTCCAGTTATGAAATTCCAGAACTCCTCATCAATTATGTCTCAAATTTATCACTCAGTCTCTCACAAATGATTTCATATGATTATAATATCTTGTGGATATGTATAAAAATGTTTTTCGAGTTTGTTGGTTCGAATCCCATGTCATTTGGAGGTCAGGAGAAGAAGTTATGGATAAAAGATCAAAGGATGTTCAAAACAGTCCCTCCTTTTTTTTCAAAGTTTCAAAGTCACGATCTTGCATGTGCACGATCGCGACTTTCTTCCTTCAATGGGAGAGTGGTGATTCTACTGTTCCATGATCGCGAATTCCCTTATTTTTCAATAGAGTAGCAATCATGATAAGGCACAATTGCAACTTTCCACATGCTTTAGCAGAGTCGCGATCGTGCATCACAAAGATCGCGACCTACCGTGTTCTCTTCCTTTGTTTCTTTCTTTCTTGCCATTTTGGACTAAACATCAGAACTTTTCAGACAAAAATTTCTTCTAAACAAATGTTCCTCTATGTCTTAGGTTTCTAACTACATCAAATGTATACATTTTGATCTTGTATCGTGCAAGTTATGATCAAAATACTCCATACTATTTATTATACCTCAACAGAACACTATTCTCAATTTCAAGACAAATTTTGAGACTATTAAGTACAGAATTTAAATTAAATGTCTTCATGAAAAATGTAGTAATCACGTATAGTTTAATCCAGATCAATAATCATCTCATTTGGATAACTATAGATCAAGTTATGCTTAAAACACAAAAGCATAATCAATAAACATGTCACTGCTACATTCTCCAGCACTCATCTTCCAATTTTCTAGATTTCCTAACATCCAACCTCATGCACCTAACACATCTTGTACAAAGATCACCCTTTCTAATTCACTTACTCTTCATTAGTAACTCCATTTCAACTTAATATCATTCACAAACAGATAAAAACCAAAAATCAAAACCAGAAAATCTTTCATCTTCATTCCCTACACTTTCCTTCATATTTTTTTCTGCATTTTCAATTTTTGCATTCTCTTCATTTCTTCCTCAAGCTTTCATTTAATCACTCTTTCTCATCTCCATACATCACCATACACTTATTTCTCAACTCTAAATTCATTTTAAACACTCAAAACTATTCATATATATCTACAGTGAAAAATAAAGTATGTATATTTAAATCAATTTGCATGAATTTCTGCACTCCTCTCATACACATTTTTATCAATCTTTCAACTCTAAAAATCATTTTAATACTACCTTATAACATATTGATCATCAAAACACACAGTCAAAAATATCAATAAACTCATCCTATATTCACGATATACATGAAAAATGTCCATTTTCCATCATTCAATGACAACTAAATCACCAAATTTATATCATATACCAACAACTTGTAAGGATATACAAAATACTTAATAAAACTCCAAAATCCTTAAAAACTCCCAAAATCCCTAAATCTCATGCTACCACGTACATCATCTTGAAGGTGGTTTAGGTTAGGTTTTACTTGAGGCAAAATAATTAGACAACAAGATAGGAGTAGCAAAAGATAGATGGAAGCAAGTTGTAACTTTGGTGAGAAAACCGTGAAGGAGATGAAGTTTAGAGAAGAAAGCCACGAAGAAGGAAATAAGACAAGACAAAGAGAATGACTCTATCTTTCAAAGTTAGGAGAAACATGACTAGGTCATGTAAAAAGTAAATATATAATAAAACTTAGACTAGACAAGTGACACTTGTCACTTATCTAACTTCTAAGGCTTTAACTAGTTTTTCTAAGGAAACTAGTCTAGTTAGCTTCAACTTTACTCTAAAAGTTTTAATATCATCTTCTCACAAATTCTAAAATCATCTATAAAAATTTTTAATATCATTTATCCTTATTTCTATTTCCATTATCAATTTTAGTTATACCCCACATTTTCGAAAAATTTTCCTAAAATTTCACCAAAATTTCTAAATCATTAAATACATTCTCCAAATCAGTCTTTTACAATTATTTTCCTGTGCAAAAATTCAATATTCACATGTATGAGCATATTATGCATGAACATAAAATGTATTTTATAATCTCTCATATTTACTATTCTAGCTTTGACATGGGTAATGGGATGTTACAGAATGTATAAACAATCAATTACATATCAGTCATGTAGGATACAAAGGTGGATAAAATGTTGTATTTGAGCTTCGACATGCTTTTAATGAGTTACACAGTCCCATACAAGATGTATAAGTTGCAATAACTTCATTTCTTTCATTCTTTATCTCATTTTCACCCTAATTCATCATTTTCTTGTTCCACAAAGGCAAATAAGATTGAACATCAATAGGACGGCTCCAATGATATTTTTTAGCTCATTTTAGTTCTTATTTTTCGAACTTGCATCTAAAACAAAATATGAACTAAAGTAAGTATCTTAAACACCACATAACATTAATCACTAAGCTTTAAAGAGTAAACAAATCGCCAATCAAGCACTTATCATAACCTTAGCAATATTTTGGTGCTTAACCATTCTCTTATCTAAAAGTGCTATAAGGAGCAATTGTTGATTACTAACAAAGTTGCAACTAGTTAAGAATGTGAGGAGATCAATGTAACATTCCTTTGAAATGTTTCAGCATTGAAATGTGAACTATATTATTAATCTGAACTTAGGTAGGAAAATTTAGCTTATAAGCATCTTTAGTTTGTTGCATCATTTAGAAAGGTCCAAAATATTGTATCCCTGAATTTTGATTAGCTTTAAATTGAACTACAGTCTATCTTTATGGTTACTATTTCAACCATACCTCTTGAAATATTCACCTATACCTCATCTGGAATTTGTAGTGGTTTTAATAGGCCAAGGTAAAGAGAATTAGCATACATACAAGACTAAAAATAAACATACCCTTACAAAGTGGGTTTCTACTTTTTGTAATTCCTTTTAGCAATAGAGACTTCATATTCTGTTTAGAGTGGCATCCATTCCTAAATGTCCTACTATAGGAGAACTGTGAGCCCATGGTAAGAGCTTGTTTCTCATATTTTGATATAGCCCTACTACTATTTTTTCTTTCCATTTGAGAACACCATTTACAAGGCTATGATGTGGCATTGAGATGCCTTTCTATAGTTATTGTATTACTTTATTTAGGTGTTAATTTTGCAAGAAACTTTTTTTGATCAATTCAATAACATCAGATTTAATGATTGAAGTGGTAAATTTTAGCACCCTATTCTCTTGAAAGTGCATCAACCACCACATTTTCTTTTCCATTTTTGTAATGTATATCGTAAATGAACCAAAAAGCCATTTTATACTTTTTTGTCAAGTTTTAATGATAAAATGCTAACCTATGAGGTATTGCTCCTATTTTTGAACTGCAAATGCCACGTTATAAACCGACAAGTTTTGCCATCATAACCCCAAAACCTAACAATTGTTGGCTAATAAATGACCTTCTTGTATCGATACAGCCCCTATACTTGTGTTAAAGGCATCAATCTCCACTATGAAAACTTAGGAAAAATATGAGAGGGATAACACAGGTGTTGAACTTATTGTTGTCTTCAATTCATCAAAAGTATGATAAGCTGATTCATTCCATTTGAATTCTCCCTTTTTTAAGAGTTTGGTTAGTGACTATGTAATCATAGCATAGTTCCTAAAAATTTTTCTGTAGTACCCAGTTAGCCCAAGAAAACTCCTTATTTGATTAATGCATATAGGTGCTAACCATTGAGTTATGGCACAAATTTTCTTGGGATCATTTTGAACCACTTTATTAGAAATGTAATGTCTTAAGTACTCTACCTTATGCATGCCAAGGAAACATTACTCCTTTTTTTCATATAACTTATGTGCTTTATAAGATCAAACACCTCAAATAGATGATGAACATGAGCCTTCACGGTTAGACTGTAAACCAGAGTATCATTAAAAAAGACTAAAATAGACTTACTCAATAGAGGCTTGAAAATATGTTTCATAAAACTATAAAAGGTGGTTAGGGCATTAGTAAGCTCAAAATGCATTAACAGGAACTTAAAATAGCTATAGCAAGTTTTAAACACAATTTTCTACACATCCTCTAGTCATACTATTATCTAGTGATATCTAGAAGATCCAACTAACTCATCTATAAGCTCATCCACTATTGGTATTAGAAACTTATCCTCAATAATTCCTTTATTAAAAGTTATGTTATTAATGAATAATCTCTATATCCTCAATAATTTGTTTATTCAAAGCTTTGTTATTAATGAATAATCTATATATCCCATCCTTCTTCCCTACCAACACCAATGGAGAAGCAAAATGACTGGCACTGGATTAGATGATACCTTGGTCTAACAATTCTTAAACTTGTTGTTCAATGATATCCCTCTGTTTAGAAGGATATCTTTGTGGACTGACATTAACTGGGACGTCTCCTGAAAGTAATGGTATTTTATTATCATAAGGAACTTTGTTGGGTGGTAATTTTGTGGGTTCTTCAAAGAAATCTATGTATTGTTCCTTACTCTATTAAGATTTGCAAAGATCTTCATCCCACATATCCAATAACTCTCTTTGTGTTATACCCTTGATTGCCACTGAGAGCAATGACAAGATTAGTATTTTACACCTCAGACTTCATAGTCATTTATGCTACTTTCTTTTCATCCATCAGTAGATCTTTACCATCTTCATCCTCTTCACCAAGGACTTCTATCATGAATATTTGAGTCTTTTAATTACAAATCCATGTCCCCTTTCATAAAATTAATCACAAAAACAACATAGAACCTTAGCTTATTTTTCATACCTCTCAACAGTTATAAGATATTTGAGAGGTAATGTAAGGTAAGGTTCTTTAAGAGGTGAAGTAAATGGTTTATAGTTGATCTAGGTGGAGTAATAGGGGTTGGTAAAAGTGGTTTGGTGCTATTCAAAGGATGTGAATTTTGATTGTATGTTTTAGGTGGTATAATGGGGGTGAATGAACTAAACTTAGGTAGGTTCTTGAGGTTTAAAATTGAATCTTCTTGCAACCTTGCATATTTAATGATACAAGGTTTAGCGTAAGCCAATTGATTATTCTAAGGTTGGGTGAATTCTAGAAAACGTAAGAAGAAAATAGAAAGAAAACTGAAGTTGAGCAAAAGAAAGAAGTTTTAGAGAGAGAAAGTTCAGTTATACAATCGTTACCCTCGTCCTCTCCTACAATGGCTATATCAACTACTACTACAATAATTAGCAATCAACCAATCTCATTAAGACTTGATTCTACTTTACACGACTACATATTATTACTAATCACTAAACTCCATCACATTTTCTCGCATTACTCAGCTACCTCACCATCTTGTAACATCTGGTCCAATACTGTACTATTTAAATTGTCTTCTTTAAACATCTATATCAATTCCCTCCCTCTCAAGAACCTTGTCTATAAGGTTAAACGCAAGACAATGTTGCTAAACTTCATAGAGAAATTCCCAAGAGACATCATGATCCTTCGACGAAGACCATTCTACTAATATTTGTACAATAGGCTTATTATGACGATTAACTAAACGACGATTGAGAATAGCCACCAGAGTACGGAGCACTGAAGAGAAGAAAGAAGGAAAAACTGGAGATACCAAAGTGGCATCTAATACACGACACTTCAATTGTGACACATGAAATGTAGGATGAATCTTACAATTAACTGACAAATCCAGAGTATAAGCTACAGAGCCCACCTTCTTCACAACCTTGAATGAACTGTAGATAATTTATGAGAAACACGACGCTGAACACTATCCTGACAATATGGATGTAACTTTAAATACACAAACTCACCCACCTCAAAGACATGCTCAGTGCGGCGTCGTTTACTAAGTTGTTTCATCCGATGCTGAGCATATTGTAAATGGAAGCGCAGAATATTAACCATGGTATCCCTATTTAACAAAACTTGATCAATCACTAATACCACAGAATCCCCCACCATATATAGTTGTAGACAGGAGGTGGATACCCATATATGACCTAAAAAGGTGTAATCTGAATGGCCGAATGAAAGGTGGTATTATACCACCATTCAGTCAACAACAACCAATGACTCCAATGGGCAGGACAGTCTGAAGTCATACACCTCAAATACATCTCAAGAGTGCAATTTAGCACCTCAGTCTATCTATTCGATTGAGGGTGGTAAGCCATCAAAAATTGGAGTGTAACACCTTGTAAGCGAAATAAGGTCGTCCAAAACTAGCTAGTAAAAATAACATCCCTATCACTTACAATCATCTGAGGCATCCCATATAGTTTGAAAAAATTATCCATAAACATTCAGGCGACTTTTTCAGCAGTATATAGATGGCGTAAAGGCATGAAATGAGCATATTTGCTTAGGCGATCAACCACTATGAAAATAACTAAGAATTTGTCCGATGAAGGGAGGCCTTAAATAAAGTCCATGTTGATATCTGTCCATGTCTGACAAGGAACAAGAAGAGGTTGCATTAAACCTAGAGAAGCTATAGTCTCATACTTGTCTTTTGCACAAACATCACTTCTCCTGACAAACTCACAAACATCACGTTGCAACCTTCTCTAAAAGAAAAACACACTGATTCTTTTATAAATGCCAAGCCAACCCGAATGACCCCCGTGTGTTAAAGAGTGAGAGAGTTTAATAATTTTCTGGCGTAATGGATCTGAATGACCCACTACAAGATGACCCTTCCCATATTTTAGTTGGATCACGTAATGTGAAGGAAAAGAGCCTCATCCTAACGATGTCTTCTGACATCCCTTGATATCGAAAAGTGTCACATATTTATAGAAAATTCATTAAATGATCATTAAAATACTCATTAGTTAACCCATAAAATTGTACATTGCTTTGTAGCATGTTCAACAAAGTTGGTTTAATCTCGAATGAGGCTACTTGCACCGGTGGTCAAGTGATGCATTGGTCTACAGCATTAAATCTTGATCTTATGAAATCTATCAACGTTCGCTACTAGTCTCTTTGATTGTATTCTTTCGTCATTATTTCTTTAATTTCTTTTTCTTGGCTTCGTACTTTTCAAATTGCTCTTCTAATAAGGCGATGTCAAGTATTAGAGTTTTAGTGATCTTGTCTAAACTCTACGTGACTCTCATGTTCATATAATTGGGCGGACACAAGAGAGGCGAAAATTCCTTAAACTAAAAAAATTCAACTAATCTTACTAGCTTCCCAACAACGATGACAAAAACTTGTTGAGCAAGTTTTAATTCTAATAAAACCCTAAATATTTCCACAAGTGCACGGGTCGTAGCTTAGCATATAAAGTGTCGATCCCACGATGAATTAGAGAACTAATCAAATCCTAATTTGTATAAGGCCTAAAAAGTGTAATTAAAATGAAAATAAAAACTAAACATAAAAGTAAACAATCGAATATAGAGTGATTGAAAATTAAAACTCTAAATTAATGCAGAAATTAAATTTGAGCACCACCAATTGACAATTGAAATTTAAATAAGGAAGATTAATATTTTAAAAGAGAGGGTATTTATCCTATCATCAATGCTAAGTCATTTTTATGTTAATGTGGTGTCGGTCTTAGACTTTTAAAGGGTGGATTTGTCTCTTTTGAGTTGTAATCACTAAACCCTAAACTATAAACCCTAATTAAGTCAAGTTACAGAATATGTAATATCTTGATTAACACAACAACACACAACCTAATTAGTTCTTAAGCATTCCAATAAACAATTGAGTCCTTACACGAGATGTCTCTATATATAATTACTGATTTGATTATTTGCATGGTCTATTAGATCGTTAAACTCTCATTAACCAACCTAATCATTTTGCATTCGGTTCACTCTCTCAATTTATTACCAAGCATGCAATTACAACAAATAATCACAACACCCAACATCATTAACATTAAAAGTGACTATATTAACATTAAATCAAGTATAAATCCCTAAAGGAAGTTACAACATCCTTAATCCAAGATTCATCATCATCATCAGTTCCATCTCATACATCAAATGAATGAAATAAAAGATAAAAATAAGAAAAGATAACTTGGAGGATTGGAGGTTGAAGCAGCTGAAACTCCACCTCCTTCTTTCTTTTCTTCTCTCTCTTCCTTGGCTTTTTTCCCAAGATGGCAAAATGGAGGCTCCCTTTCTAGATCATTTGTCTTATCTTATGTAGTCTTTTCTAATTAGGGTAAAAACTAGGTTTTTCCCCGACTCAAAAGTCTGAAATAAACCTAAAAAATTAAGTTCAGAAGGTCGGTCTGTGTCTATCCATACGTAGGCCATTACAGTGACCCCCATGCCATGATCGTGGCTTGTTGAAATGGTCTCTATCTAAACCATTTCAAGAACATGAAAATTAAAATCAAATTACTAGAATTAAAAAAAAATCTAACTACACAACGTGGTAAGTTATGATCATTAGCTTGACTATACAAATCACAATGCTAACCTAACAAAAAACTATGCAACTGTAAAATTCACACACAATTGATATGCCATTGCCTATACATCCCCACACTTGAACAACACATTGTCCTCAATATGGAAAACAAAAAATACAAATAAAGACAAATAACAATGAAAAAAATTAGAATAAAAATACTTACAATGTTTTGATGGTGATGGTGATGGTGATGGTGTGGCAATAGAATTGGGAGATACTCTATGCCATAAAATTCCAACATTTCACTCCCTATAAAATAAACATAAAAAATAAAAAGTAAAAAAATAGAAAATAAATTGAAAATAAAAAATAAAATAAAATAAAAATATCTCGATTCTTAGGTTACCTTCCAAGTAGTGCTTGGTTAATGAAATTAGCTTGATGTACTCTATCTTCGACCCTCAACTTGGGTCTATAATAAGTGGTTTGTTACGACCCTTTTTGCCCAATTTCAGTTTAGTAGTTTGTAAATAAGCTACATGTTGCAATATAATAAGAAGGATATAATTCATAAAATTAAAAATGCCAAGTAAGTGAGGGTGAGCTGTTCTTCTTTTTCCTCAGTCACCCTTGATTCCTCTTCTTTTTCTGCTTCATTTCCTTGAACAAAGACTTCAACATATTCTTTAAGATATGTTTACTATCATTTGTTCCTTGTTCTCTTCTTCTTCCTTTAAATAGTTAACTACATTAATTATCATAAACAAACTTGCCTCTTTTGGATTCTTTAATATCTTAATCATATTGAATTTCACTCTTTCATTATCAATCCAAAGGATGAGGTTGTCTTCATCAACATCTACCAAAGCTTGTCCAGTGTCTAAAAATGGTATATCAAGAATTAGTGGACATTTTTAATCCTCTTGAAATTCTAGCATGATGAAATCCATAAGAATTATAAACTTGTCTACTTTTATAGGCACATCTTCCACCAAGAAAAATGGTCCCTTTATTGATTAGTCCATCAACTGAATAAGCAGAGAAGTTGGCTTCATATCTCCTAGTCCCAATTTTGGAAAATTTACAAAGGCATAAGATTAATACTTGTGCCTAAGTCACAAAAATATTTGGAAAACTCTAAATTACCAACTACACAACATACAATAAAACTCCCTGGATCTGTCAACTATGACAACGAGTGAATGGTAATTAAAGAGTTACAACTTTTTGTCATGGCAATCATTTAATTATCATCCCAAGTCCACTTGTTTGATAATATATGTTTTGTCTAATTTCTATTGAGTTTGTAAGCCTTTATATTTTGATTATGGTCACCAATTCTTATGTTTTAATACAAAGTTGAATGGATTGAGTGAAAATGACATGAAAGTTATATGAATGTTAGATGGAGAATTTTATGAGTGTTGTATGAAAAACAATAAAAACTTATGCATGAAAGAATGTGATATGTGCTTAAGTGATTATCAATTTATTCCATAACACTTAGTGATTAATGATATGAAAATTCTTAAAATACTCACTTCAGTTTATATATGGTTTTAGGTACAATTCAGAAGTAAAAGAGCTAAAGTAAGTCGCAAGCAATATATTTGGGTTGTTTTCTAAAGATTCATACTCACTTGTCTTCATGGAGCAAAAGAAGAAGATTAAAAGTGAACAAGACAAGAAAATGCCAAGAAAGATGAGACATATGATGAACATAACCAAAGGAGGAGTGAAAAGAAGCTAGTCATGACCTGCTAGAAAAATTACACAATCATGAATGAAGTCTCACGACTGTGTGAGATAGCCCTTACGCCTATGCCATGGTGTGTCATAGATGTGACATACTATTCACACCTGTGACATACCCACTCACCACCTTGAGTGGCAATGCAAGGGTGTGACAGCCCATGTCTCACCCATGAGACCCCTACCATATTATCTGAAACTCTAAGTCTTCATATAAAAGTAAACAGATGGTGACAGCACAAAGTTATGAAGGTTTTGATGTTTTTGTTTTGGAAAATTTTGAAGAATTGAAAGAGAGGTTTCAGGAGAAATAAGAGTGGCAAACCTCTAATCTTTTGGAGACCATGGAGAGTTAGAAATTTTGATGTTAATTTGGAGGTGACATCAATGGCGAAGACCCAGTTAAGTATTTCTTTCATTAGTTGTTGTTCTTTCTATTAGGGATTGATTGTGTTATCCTATGTTTAATGTTTAGGTGTTATGTGCAAATGATTAAATGCTCTATTTGATTATTTTTATATAAGAAACCATTGCTAGAATTCTAATATAATTCGTAACTGTTATATTTGAGATTCATTGGTAACGACTAATGGTTTATAATCATTAAGGATAACATAACCTAGGTTAAATCCCCGAGCTTGTGTGGTTGTTGCTTAGAATAGTTTGTTTTCTTAATTCATAATTTGGTAATGAAATATAGAGATCATATACTAGGTTGTTTGGTGGCTAGGTTTAATTGACGAGCATCTCTTAATTAAACATGACCTAAGGAAAAATTGAGATTAATAGAGTTTGTTGTTAATCTATGACCAATAGTTAAAGGAGAGGTAAAAGAACAACAAATCAATGAAATATGTTTAATTGAATGTAGGCTGAGATTAAACGAAAGAGCCAGATTCCTAATGAATTAATCACTTTCATCATTTTTGCATGTTTTCTTTAATTTTTGTTAGTTTAGTTTTTCTTATTTTATTATTTAAAAATCAAACAAAAAAACCCTTAAACCTAATCATCGATTGATTTCATTTCAACAGTTTTACACACTTTTTATGTGGGATCAATTTAGACTCGTTACTGCTATAGTTGTAGGTCCAGTTTATTTTGAGTAGTGTTATAACGTGCTACATCAATTTTAGTTTAAAGGGGGTTTTGGTTGATTTTATAATAAGAAAATAAAATGAAACTAAGCTAATGAAAACATTTTATTGATGTCAAAATTGAATTAACATGTTGTAACACTACTCAAAATAAACTAAATCTACAACTATGTGTAAAGCTTTTGAAATGAAATTAATTGGTGTTTAGGTTTAAGGGGGTTTTATTTTTGTTTGGTTTTAAAATAAGAAAATAAGACAAAACTAAACTAACAAAAACAAATTAAAGAATACATACAAAAATGATGAAGTGATGAATTCATTATGAATCTAATTCTTTGGTTCAATCACAGCCTACGCCCAATTAAACATATTTCATTGATTTGTTGTTCTTTTACCTCTCTTTAATCTATTGGTTGTAGATTAACAACAAATTCTGTTAATCACGGTTTTCCCTTAAGTCATGGTTAATTAGAATGAAAGATGGCGTGACTGTATTATGTGAATGTTATATGAAAAAAAATAAAACATTACATGAAAATGATGTGACTAATTGTCACACCCATGACCAGGGGAGTTACGCTTGTGATTTCCATAGTCACAGACGTGACAATGGGTCATGTCTGTGACATAGCCATGAGTGTGACAATTCTCCTACACTCACTTTTAAGATCACATGTCAGGCATGTAGGTAGATGAGGATGAAACCTAAACCTAAACCTAGACTCTTGAATAATAGAAAGCAAAGAGAAGAAGAAAAAAAAGGAGGTAATAATGAGAAGAAAAGATAGAGGCTAGAGGCTGAGAAAAGAAAAAGAAAAAAAGAGCAGAGAACACAATCAGGGAACGAAGAAAAAAAAACAACAGATAGGTGGAGCGTAAAGCAAAGGCAGAAAGTGAGAGTTGAAGCTAGAGCTTGGCAGGACATTCACCACCAACCTATTTGTCTGAGAGTCTTTATTTTGTTTATTCATTTTTATTTCATCTTTCGCTGCTATTGAACTCATTTATCTTTCCTCTGTTGAACTTATTTTATCTATTGTTTCTTGGTTAGTCCATATTTAGATCATTTACCCTATTTATCGCTTTTACATTTCTCTGTTTGCTGTTAACATGGATTGAATTATATGAAGATGATGAATTATGTTTGTTCCATGATGGACTGATTATTTTTCTTAAGAATTAATGTAGCTAATTTAGTTGATTATGCATGATGAAGGGAATGTTTTAGTGTCTTATTATTTGTTATAGTTTCTGAGCTTATTGGATGTAATAGTGTGGCCAAACTTTGCCTCTTTTTTATATTTAACGAAGAATCGAGAGAAGAAGTTTAATATTAAAATGATAAACTATAGACGCTTAAGTTATGAATTAGAAATATATTAAGCAGGTAATTATTAGTTAGGTTTACATAATTGATTTGGATCATAAACTTGTTGAATATTAAAGTTAAATTTAGTTTATTATTTGAATTGGTTTTACAACACAATTAATAATTTTAGCAAGACAATTATCCAATCAATTCACCTTAATCATAGATAGGAGATTAAATTAACGAAGTTAATTTCCCAAAAGTTCACTGAATCGATAAACCAAATTTTTCTTTGCTTCCAGTTAAATTAGATTATGTTTTAATTTAATTACTTTATTTTCTTTAAAACCTTTTACTCAAAAAAATGGGGGACAATGTTTAGGATTACATTTTTGTTTTTATTCAAATTTAATTTATGTGAATCCATTTCACCTCTTTCAGAAGACAAACTTGCGTATTTGACTACAATTACATCATAACTTGTGAGTCGAATAGCCTCGGTTTTTAGAACTTAGTTAGGCATAATAATATGCCTTTAAGAAACTTTACATATGTGGGTATGTTTGTCAAAGCTTCCACAAAGGGCAAGGTAATTTGCAATTTCTTCAACTTTTCAATGAACTCAGTAAATTATGTATCTAGTTTATTCTTTTGAAGTCTTTGTGGGAATGCTATTTTCAGTGGGTAAGGCGGAGGAGGAGCATAAGGAGGATCTTTATTCTTAGCTTCATCCATTTTCTTCTTCTCTTGGTCTTCCACAAGGCAGGTTTAGCTTGTTTTCATTCTAGTTCTTCTAGCTCTTTTCTGCTCCTAAGTGTAATAACCTTAAATTGCTCTTTTGTATTTGCTTCAATGTTACTCGAAAGATTCCCTATACTTCTTGTAGAAAATGCATTTGCTAGTTGTCCCATTTGAACCTCCAGATTATGAATAAAAGACGTGAGGTTTCTAGCTACTTACTCAAATTTCCCTTCCCTCTTCTTGGCCTCTTCCATACTTATTAGCTTATCTGTTAACTCGCCCAATTTTGAATCCCATGAACTTGACTCATCTTGCTAAAATCCTGGTGGGCCTTGATTTCCTATTTAAGTACCTATATTATTAGACCCAAAAAAAATTGGGTGGTTCTACTAACTAGGATTATATATGTTCTAGTAAGGATCAGTACCTACCTAACCAACTTGTGCTCCTATGAAGTTAAATTACTACACATTATTGTTTTCCACTAGGAAGTAATCAAATGTGATATAGCTCTCTTGTCCGCATAGGTTGCATCCGTGCTTAATTGCTTTAAATGGCGAGAAAGAGGTGGTTATTAGGTTTTTTAATTGCTTGGTGAGGTTGTTAATCGTAGTCAGCAATGTTTTCACTAAATCTACAACAGTCATTCCTTCTGGATCTGAGAAGGTTAACTGTTGTCTACTTTGTTTCGATATCCAAAGACAACCGTTGGTTCCATCTCTTCTAAGAGGTAGTATGTCATGTGCACTGGTGGTTGTATAATTCCTTGACGATAGGCATTAAAACCTAGCCTTATGAAGTCTATAAGGTTCTTTTGCTCTCCGTGATGTATTTCCTCTACCATCATTCTTTTTACCTCTTCTTACATTTACCTTTTCATATTCCTCATTCTTACCTTGGGATGTCTAGATTAATGTGTCTTTTACTTTACGTCTAAACTTTCCACTCTTTTCTCTATTTACCTCAATCACAAAAGAAAGGGTAACAATTCCTTAAATCAAAGGAATTGAAATCATCCTAATGTTAACATCCCTAACAATAGTGCCAAAAAACTTATTGAACAAGTTTTATATCTAATAATAAAACCCTTAATACCCACAGGTATATGGATCATATCCTATATTTTATAAGGTTATCATTCCCACAAGGATTATTCAAGGATTAAAATTTGAACCTAACTTTGTCTAAGGTATTTGGAAGTAATTTAAATGAAATTAAATAGTAGAAAGTAAAACAAATAATAAAACAAAACAAAGAATTAAGTAATATTGAGCTACCAACTAAATTAGGGTTTTAATCAAGATTGAATACTTAGGACTTATTCCTTCCGTATTTTGTTTCCTTAACTATTGTTGATCCTATTATATTTTTGATCCTAGATTTCCTAAGGTATTGATTTCTCTCTCACAAAACTTAATCAATTAACCCTAATTGAATTCAAAAATTTCATATTTGTAACCTCTCGATTAACAAAACTTTCCAAAGTTTTGATTAACAAAACTTTCCTTACTTTTATGTAGGACTATTAAATTCCCAACTATTGTTACATAATCTAATCTAATTACTTTTGACTCACTCTTATGATTTATTGTCAAGTATAAGCATACACAATTACCACAAACACTAGAATATGTATTGAAATTAACAATAATCAAAGTCACAAAATAAATCTTAATTTAACATTTAGAATTTCATGAACATGTTAAACATATTAGAATTTGGATTACAAATCAAGAATAGTTAAATAGATAAAGAAAAAGAAGAAAATTTCTATTGGAGACTTGATCTGGAATGCTGGAACTTGCTGGATGTTCTTCTTGATCTCCCTTGTTTAATCCACTTTGATTCAATGGCTCTACTATTTTATATCTTTTATGTCCATAAATAATGCATTAGGTTCTTGGGAGTGTAACTAGGGTTTTCTCACTTTAATTAGTTCCAAAAACACCCTCAAACACTAAAATAGATGGAAAAAATCTCGCCTGGAAATTATCTATCATAATCATGCTCTTGAGAATTTTCTCTCTGTCACTATCATGACATAGACCTACTTCATTCAGCCTCCATCTTCTTCATTCTTCAATTTCCTGATTTCCAATACTCACAAACACATCAAACACCTCTTGAAACATAAAATTAATAACCAATTCTTGCTTTAAACTAATAAATACTTAGAATACATATTAACATTAAAAATAAAATAATTCTAAGCACATACACGTAATAATCATCCAAGAAATACTTAAAACACACTCAAATATCTAGCAAGACATAGTATAATTTACACTTATTAGCAAGCTTATGTTTTGCTAAGGATCTCTTGTTGTTTTGGAAAGCTCACTCAAATTTTATGGAAACTCTAATTTCAACATTAAACTAGTTTAAGGATATGTCTAGTCTTTGTAAAAACCAATAAAAGTCACTTTATTTTGGCTTATAGTGTTGAGTATATGGAAGATAGAGTTGTTGAAATTACTAGTATAAGTAGGAAATAACCTCCTCTCTTATACCTGGGATTACTGATTACTACGAGGAAAACTCAATTGAATGAATGTTATCCCTTTCTGGAAAAGATTTAAAGGAGATTTGGCTCTTAGACAAATAAGGCTCTTTCTTTTAGGGGAAAATTTCAATTAATCAAATTAGTTTTAAACTATTTGTATATTTACTAGAGTTCTTATATTTTCCTTGCTAAGGTGTCATCAAATATGTACAAAAATTGATGAGAGAATTCTTTTAGGAAAAATACAACTCAAATAGTGTAACATCCCCTCACCAATGGGAAGGGTATTTTGGTAAATTAGATCGGGTTAGGAGTGTTCAACAGTGTATTGACA
>JANZXR010376950.1:0-18276 GCA_027575705.1 Erythroxylum echinodendron
TTGAGAATCACTAATGACATGAAACCATGTAGTGCTCTCTCTGTGGGTCAGTCCAATATATGTTCTCTAACATATATTTATGTATCTAATTTGATAACTCATATTCACGATCCGTTAAACGTGTTCATCAATCAGAACACATACTAACCTTAATTCATTATTGCTCCACCAATAATGATCGAGCAGGGACAGTTTAGAATAGTATTATAATGCTTATGGTTTTACTATCAAGTCACATACTTGATGACGTAAGCCTAATACTATTCACGAAATGTAAATCAAATTACATAAACAATATATATGCATATATAAAAGAATACCTCATAATATATTATTAATAAGTCAGAACATCGGTACAAAAGTCACATATAACTATTGGCCTCGGGCACACAACTAACAGCCTCTCTATAGGATTTTTTTATACTAACAGTATACCTTAGCATATGAATAGTTGTGAAACAAAGAATGCTTTGGATTTGGCAAATTAGATTGTCTCACTATTTTTTCGAATCCTTCATCTACCCAAGCCTTTCTACATAAAAGTTTAACAAAAACAACATACCTCAAGATATGAATAGTTGAGAAACAAAGAACGCTTTGGATTTGGCAAACTAGATTTTCTCATAATTTTTTCGAATCCTTCATCTGCCCAAGCCTTTCTATAGGAATTTTTTATAAAAATAGCATACCTCAAGACATGAATAGCTGAGAAATAAAGAACGCTTTGGATTGGGCAAACTAGATTGTCTTATTATGTTGCATACCTCAGGATATGAATAGCTGAGAAACAAAGAAAGCTTTAGGTTTGGAAAACTAGATTACCTCATTATTTTTTCGAATCTTTCATCTGCCTAAGCCCTTCCATAGAAATTTTTTACAAAAATAGCATACCTCAAGATATGAATAATAGAGAAACAAAGAAAGCTTTAGATTTGGTAAACTAGATTATCTCATTATTTTTTCGAATCTTTCATCTGCCCAAGTCCTTCCATAGAATTTTTTTACAAAAACAGCATACCTCAAGATATGAATAACTGAGAAACAAAGAATGCTTTGGATTCGACAAACTAGATTATCTCATTATTTTTTCAAATCCTTCATCTGCCTAAGCCTTTCCATAGATTTTTTTTTAAAAACAACATACCTCAGGATATGAATAACTAAGAAACAAAGAATGCTTTGGATTTGACAAACTAGGTTGTCTCATTTTTTTTTAAAATCCTTCATCTGCCAAGCATTTCTACAGGAATTTTTTATAAAAACAGCATACCTCAGGAAATGAACAGCTGAGAAGCAAAGAATCCATTGGATTTGGCAAACTAGATTGTCTCATTATTTTTTCGAACCCTTCATCTGTCCAAGCCTTTCCATAGGAATTTTTTATAAAAACAACATATCTCAGGATATGAATAGTTGAGAAAAAAAGAACGCTTTGGATTTGGCAAACTAGATTCTCTCATTATTTTTTCGAATCCTTCATCGCCCCAAGCCTTTCTATTGGAATTTTTTTTATAAAAACAGCATACCTTAGAATATGAATAGTTGAGAAACAAAAAATGCTTTGGATTTCGTAAACTAGATTGCCTCATTATTTTGTTGAATCCTTCATCTGCCCGAGCCTTTCTATAGGAATTTTTTTATAAAAACAGCATACCTTAGGATATGAATAGCTGAGAAACAAAGAATGCTTTGGATTTGGCAAGCTAGATTGTCTTGTTATTTTTTCGATTCCTTGATCTCCTAAGCATTTCTATAGGAATTTTTTATAAAAACAGCATACCTCAAGATATGAATAGCTGAGAAACAAAGAATGCTTTGGAATTGGAAACCTAGATTGTCTATTTATTTTTTCGAATCCTTCATCTGTCAAAGTCTTTCCATAGAAATTTTTTTAAAAAACAACATATCTCAGAATATGAATAGCTGAGAAACAAAGAATGCTTTAGATTTGGCAAACTAGATTTTCTTATTCTTTTTTTTATTCCTTCGTCTGCCTAAGCCTTTCTATAGGAATTTTTTATAAAAGCAGCATATCTCATGACATGAATAGCTGAGAAACACATAATGTTTTGGATTTGACAAACTAGATTGTCTCATTATTTTTCGAATCCTTCATCTGTCTAAGTCATTCCATAGAAATTTTTTGTAAAAACAGCATACCTCCGGATATGAATGGCTTAGACATAAAGAATGCTTTGGATTTGGCAAACTAGATTGTCCCATTATTTTTTTGAATCCTTCATCTGCCCAAGCCTTTCCATAGAAATTCTTTTATAAAAGCAGCATACTTTAGGATATGAATGATTGAGAAACAAAAAATGCATTGGATTGGGCAAACTAGATTGTCTCCTTATTTTTTCGAATCTTTCATTTAGCCAAACCTTTCCATAGTAATTTTTTATAGAAACAACATACCTCAGGATATGAATAGCTGAGAAACAATGAATGCTTTGGATTTGGCAAACTGGATTGCCTCATTATTTTTTCGAATCCTTCATCTGCCTAAGCCTTTTCATAGGAATTTTTTATAAAAACAACATACCTCAAGATATGAATAGCTGAGAAACAAAGAATGCTTTAGATTTAGCAAACTAGATTGTCTCCTTATTTTTTCAAATGCTTGATCTGGCCAAGCCTTTCTATAGGAATTTTTTATAAAAACAGAATATCTCAGGATATGAATAGCTGAGAAACAAAGAATGCTTTGGATTCGGCAAACTAAATTGTCTTATTATTTTTTTGAATCTTTCATCTGCCCATGGCTTTCTATGGGAATTTTTTATACAAACAACATACCTCAGGATATGAATAGTTGAGAAACAAAGAATGATTTGGATTTGGCAAACCGGGTTGCCTCATAATTTGTTTGAATCCTTCATCTATCCAAGCCTTTCTGTAGGAATTTTTTATACCTCAAGATATGAATAGCTGAGAAACAAAGAATGCTTTGGATTTCGCAAATTAGATTGTCTCATTATTTTCTCGAATGCTTCATCTGCCCAAGGATTTCCATGGGAATTTTTTATAAAAACAGCATACCTCAGGATATGAATAGCTGAGAGACAAAGAATGCTTTGGAATTGGCAAACTAGATTGTCTCATTATTTTTTCGAATCCTTCATCGCCCCAATCCTTTCCATAGGATTTTTTTATAAAAACAACATATCTCAGGATATGAATAGCTGAGAAACAAAGAATGCTTTGGATTTGACAAACTAGATTGTCTCATTATTTTTTCCAATCCTTCATCGCCCCAAGACTTTCTATTGGAATTTTTTTATAAAAACAACATACCTCAGGATATGAATAACTGAGAAACAAAGAATGCTTTCGATTTGGCAAGCTAGATTATCTCGTTATTTTTTTGAATCCTTCATCTGCCCAAGTCTTTCCATAGGAATTTTTTATAAAAACAACATACCTCAGGATATTAATAGCTGAGAAACAAAGAATGCTTTGGATTTGGCAAAGTAGATTGTCTCATTATTTTTTTAAATCCTTCATCTGCCCAAGCCGTTCCATAGAAATTTTTAAAAAAAACCCCATGCCTCTGGATATGAATAGCTAAGAAACAAAGTATGCTTTGGATTTGGCAAACTAAATTGTCTCATTATTTTTTGAATCCTTTATCTGCTCTAGCCTTTCTATAGTAATTTTTTTTAATAAAAACAACATACCTCAGGATATGAATTGCTGAGAATCAAAGAATGCTTTAGATTTGGCAAGCTAGATTGTCTCGTTATTTTTTCGAATCCTTCATGTGCCCAAGCCTTTTCATAGGTATTTTTTATAAAAACAGCATACCTCAGGATGTGAATAGTTGATAAAGAAAGAATGCTTTGAATTTGACAAACTAGATTGTCTCATTATTTTTTTGAATCCTTCATCTGCCAAAGCCTTTCCATAGAAATTTTTTTAAAAACAACATACCTCAGGATATGAATAACTGAGAAACAAAGAATGCTTTGAATTTGGCAAACTAGATTGCCTCATTATTTTTTTGATTCCTTCATCTACCCAAGCCTTTCCATAGAAATTTTTTATAAAAACAGCATACCTCAGGACATGAATAACTGAGAAACACAAAATGTTTTGGATTTGACAAGCTAGATTGTTTCATTATTTTTTCGAATCCTTCAGCTGCCTAAGCCTTTCCATAGAAATTTTTTATAAAAATAGCATACCTCAGGATATGGATAGCTAAGAATCAAAGAATGCTTTGGATTTGGCAAACTAGAATGCCTCATTATTTTTTCGAACCCTTCATCTATCCAAGCCTGTCCATAGGTGTTTTTTATAAAAACAGCATACCTCAGAATATGAATAGTTGAGAAACAAAGAATGCTTTGAATTTGGAAAACTAGATTGTCTCATTATTTTTTTGAATCCTTCATCTGCCCAAGCCTTTCCATAGGATTTTTTTATGAAAACAACATACCTCAGGATATGAATAGCTTAGAAACAAAGAATGCTTTGGATTTTGCAAACTAGATTGTCTCATTATTTTTTCGAATCCTTCATCTGCCCAAGCTTTTACATAGAAATTTTTTGTAGAAACAACTTATCTCAGGATATGAATAGCTGAGAAACAAAGAATGCTTTGGATTTGACAAACTAGATTGTCTCATTATTTTTACAAATCCTTCATCTGCCCAAGCCTTTCTATAGGAATTTTTATAAAAACAGCATACCTAAGGATATAAATAGCTAAGAAACAAAGAATGCTTTGGATGTGGCAAGCCTGATTGTCTCATTATTTTTTCGAATCCTTCATCTGCCCATGCCTTTCCATAGGATTTTTTTATAAAAATAGCATACTTCAGTATATGAATAGCTGTGAAACAAATAATGATTTGGATTTGGCAAACTAGATTGTCTCTTTTTTTTTTCGAATCCTCCATCTGCCCAGGCCTTTCTATAGGAAATTTTTGTAAAAACTGTATACCTCAGGATATGAATAGCTGAGAAACAAAGAATGCTTTGGATTTGACAAACTTGATTGTCTCATTGTTTTTTCGAATCTTTCATCTGCCCAGGCCTTTCCATTGGAATTTTTTATAAAAACATCATACCTTAGATATGAATAGCTGAGAAATAAAGAATGTTTTGGATTTGGCAAACTAGATTGTCTCATTATTTTTTTGAATCCTTCATCTGCCCAAGCCTTTCCGTAGAAATTCTTTTATAATTATGTACATAACTTGTAATAGTTCTTTTAATATAACGTAAATTGTGTTTTATGACTTTATCATAGTAGTTCTTTTAATATTTACATAAATTGTGTTTTATGATTTTATCATAAGTATTTCTTTCGCCTAAATCAGATTTTAATTCGTTTAATTTTATTTGTTTTAACTTTTTTTCTCCAATGAAACGTTCTTTACCCCTTTTAATGCCTAATTATAAATAAAATGTTGATTATAGGAGACAAAAATTAATAATTACTGTACTATTCATCTAAAAAATGATTTTCTCGAGATTTTATCTTCGCCAATCATAATCTAAAGTAAAGCATAAGAGTATTGAGTATTGATTTTCTTTAATGAATTGTCTGCTAACAGAACTGTATGCTTTGTCACCTTTGTAAGAAAAAGTACAGTGAAATATGATAGAAACTTTTAAACATCATTTAAAATTTAAAAATTTGTGAATTAGTACGTAAGTTGATATGAGTTAAATTTCTTGCATGTTTTCATAACCATCTTCTCCAGCTTCTTCTTGAATTCTTTTGGCTTCTTCTTCTTGTCCTTTCATAAAATTTCAAAAACTTCCATCTGTAATATCACATTGAAGGTTAATAAAATTATGGATTATTTCGTAATTATTTTCATATTCTTTTATAAAAACAACGTACCTCAGGATATGAATAACTGAGAAACAAAGAATTCTTTGAATTTGGCAAACTAGATTGTCTCATTTTTTTTTCCGAATCTTTAATCTGCCCAAGCCTTTCCTTAGGAATTTTTGATTATCCAAAAGTTTTCTCTTATCATTTCTATATCCCGCGATCATAAAAACATGAAATTATATTTTTGTTTAATCAGGACCAGGTCCATCATATATCATCCCCTAAAATAAACATCTTTAAATAATATTAATTTAAATGCCTTTTATGTATTAATTAAAAATTTGAAATTCTTTACCTTCTTCAAATTAATGAAAGATTGGCATATATGAATAATACCAACCACTTAAGATCTGCTAACCATCTTTAATAGAACGCTTTCATCGACTAGTTGAAGTGGTTTGCCCGATTGATCATCATATATGCCAAATTCTTCGAAGGACTCTATCCCTACACTTTGATGATCCTGGTTTATATCGAGCTAAAAATCTAAACTATTAAATTAAAAAACTTTTGCAATAAGTGTATGAGTAAAAAATATATATATATATATAATTTATAGAAATTTTCAAAATTTAAGATTATAAACTTTCTAAAAATATAAGTATTTATTAAATGAATTTAAGTTTCGTACCTTCACTTTCCTTGAGTACTTATGAAAGATCTTTTTGCCACCTTTATATCTGACTGTAACTTCTGTTGTTAAGCGATTGCTTATAATCCATTTATAGACATGACTAATTATAGCTCCTGCCATACTTGAATTAAATGGATACCAACTTATTAAATCTTGAGGAGATAATATTTGAATCTTTGCACCTGATCCTCTCATTGCTATGTTACACATCGCTTCAATCACCCTCGAAGTATTTTAATAGTTCTTTTAATATTTACATAAATTGTGTTTTATGACTTTATCATAACATTTCTTTTAATATTTACGTAAATTGTGTTTTATGACTTTATCATAAGTATTTCCTTCGCCTAAATCAGATTTTAATTAGTTTAATTTTATTTTTTTAAAATTTTTTTCTCCAATGAAACGTTCTTTACTCCTTTTAATGCCTAATTATAAATAAAATGTTGATTATAAAAGACAAAAATTAATAATTACTGTACTGTTCATCTAAAAAATGATTTTGTCGAGATTTTTTCTTCGCCAGTCATAATCTAAAGTAAAACATAAGAGTATTGAGTATTGATTTTCTTTAATGAATTGTCTACAAACAAAACTATATGGTTTGACACCTATGCAAGAAAAAGTACAGTGGAATATGATAGAAATGTTTAAACATCAATCAAAATTAAAAAATTTGTGAACTAGTACTTAAGTTGATATGAGTTAAATTCCTTGCATGTTTTCATAACCAACTTCTCCAGCTTCTTCTTGAATTCTTTTGGTTTTTTCTTCTTGTTCTTTCATAAAATTTTCAAAAACTTCCATCTGTAAAATCACATTAAAGGTTAATAAAATTATGGATTATTTCGTAATTCTTTTTAAATTCTTTTATAAAAAAAGCGTACCTCCGGATGTGAATAGCTGAGTAACCGTAACATCCCATGTTAAATAGTGAATTGAGAGTACAGTGAGAAATTAGAAGTATATTGCATGCTCATGCATGATTGTATATTGACACACATGTGAATATTTATTTTTGATACATTAAAATAATTGTACATGCATTCATTAACTTTTTCAGGTATAATTGAGTTATAATGCGATTAAAATTCGAATTGTGATCTTTCTGTTTTGAAAATTGATTTGGAGACTATTATTATTATTTCAAAATTTTTGGCGAATTTTAGGAAATTTCTAAAAATTTGGGATATTTTTGGACTAGGAAAAATAAGAGACAAATAGACCAATAGCATTGTGACGTGTGGCAATACAAATAAGTGACAAATGGTCTACATGTATTGGTGTCATGTGGCAGTGAAATAGCAATCCACGTAGATCATGTTTTGGTTAGGGAGAGAATACGGAGGTTGTTGTTCATGGTTATAATAATGATAAATGACAAAAAGATGATGTTTTCATGCATGCGTAAGTGACTATAGGTTCTGTTTTGGTTTGTGGGTTGTTACTGTTCATGAAAACAAAATTTGCAGTAGAGAGAGAGGAGGAAAAAGGTGATGGTTTACATGAATGGTTTTGGTACTTGTTATTAATCTTGTATTTAAGTTGTTTCTGAGTAAGATGAGTTGGAATGGGAGTGGAAATGTAGAAAATATAAGTTAGAAATGGCGTGGAAGAAGTGAAAAAAATGCATCTGAAGAATGTAAGATAGAAAAAAAAATGAAAACATGCAGAGGGTATGGAATTTGCGTGAACAGTAATATGCGTTTTTGGAAGATTATATTGAATCTTGGATTTTTTATTTGTTTGAGTTGTGATGAGCTGAAATGGAAGTAAAAGAGTTGGTTTAAGTGTCATATGTGTTAATTGAATAAGAAAGAAGTGAGAAAATCTGGGAAAAAATGGAAGAAGATGAAGACTATGTTTTCAAGAGAAAAGAGAAAAACAATGGAAGAAGATGAAGACTGCGTTTTTGAGAGAAAAGCGTGGAGGAGTTGCACCCGATGTTTTTTTTCCAAAACCGAACTGTGTTGCTTTTTTTAACCACAACCCTGTCATTCGAACTCCAAATGACTTGGAACTTAGACCACTAGACTCCTAAGACATTGTTCTTTCTCTGCAGAAAAATTTAGAGCCATCTGAATTGGTTTGAAAAAGATTGATTGGATGAAAGTGAGGAAATGTGCTGGAATGTTATGAACTGGAGAATTTTCACTAAACGTACTTTGGTATTTTGACTATATCTTGATCTGTAGATCTCCAAATGAGTTAATTCTTGATTCAGATTAAACTTGAGACTTATTTCTACAACGTTTTTGAAGAAGCCAAATTTTAATTCTATCTCTAAGACTTTCAAAATTGGCATGAAATTGAATCTTGGCTTAGACTGTAGTACTACCGGTGACAGAAATCATTTCCTGTAGTTATTGAATAAACTGTATTGATGTAGGCCGAATTAGACTAAGGTGTCATTACCAAAGTTGTATCTTATTCTCTTAGCTTTAAATTCATATAAATCTTGTAATTTTTAGATATTGGAATTGAGAGATATGAGTTGTACAACTTGACTGCATGATCATGCTCTAGCCAAAATTCCAAATGTACATAGTATGTGGTATTTTGAGCATAACTCATAGAATAATAAACCAAATTGTATGATTTTAGTATCATTACCTAAGACATAGAGGAACAATTTTTTAGAATAAAGTATTACAGGAATACATCATTTTCTTGATCTTATTGCTTATGCAAAGTTGACTCGAATGAGATACTTTCAGCAAAAGCTGGAATAATTAATGAGTGTGTGAATTTTGGCATTATTAGAGTACATCAATTTGTTACAAAAAGATACTGAAGAATTTATCATTGCACATGCATGATACATGATACATTTATACCTGTGTTTACTCAACTACATAAGTAGTACAGTAATGTGAAATTATGTTAATGTATATAGCAGAGCAAGTAGCGCAACCACATCCTGATATTGCCGAAACATCAAGGCAATAGGCTTTAGGAAGCAATTGTGAATAACCTAGATGGTTTCACTTAATTATTTTTTTGCTTAATTTCTGATTTGAATTATCTATGAATGTAATTTGATTGTTGAATTCCAGGCATGAAGGTACGATGATTCTGATATGATAATTGTGATATTGAAGTGTTCTTTGTATGTGAATTTGAATAAATAAGTGATACTCCACATTATTATTGAATTCCGGACTAAAGTCCGATGATAAATGTGATTGTGAAAGTGAAACTGAAATCAACTAACTGATTGTATATATATATATATGAATGTGAAGTATTCCATTACATGAATGCATGAAATATAAAGACAATTGTGATCGGAGTTGCCAGTGTAAAGAGCTTAAAGCTCATAATGTGATCAGATCCTCAGGCTTAGTTGTGTACACAATTATATACATATAAGTTTGATTAAAAATCCTTACATTTAGATTTTAATTCAACTTTTAAAAATAAAAAATATTTAAAGTGATAATTATTTAATAAATATAATTTAAATTTAAAATATATTGAAAAATTCAAATAAAATTAGTTGTATTAATAAAAATATTAAAATAATATTAATATAGAAATAAATTTGTACTAATTAAAATATTTACATCAATAAAATATAATAATTTTTACTTCTATTTATTAATAAATGTTCTAAAAAATTAAAATAAGATTATAAATATATTCATATTAATAATTAAACATTTATTCTTATTTAAAAAATAACATCAGGAAATAGAATAAATCAAATAGTTTGTTAAATTTATATACAAATTCTAAAAGAATATGATAGCCAAAAAAATTATATAACAACAACAACACCCACCCAGTATGTTCCTGCTAATACACAAAGTTTAAACAGATCCAATAATATGTAACCTTACTACTTAGTTAGTAGAGATGTTGTTTCAAAAGTCAAAAAAAATAATATGATTTTAACAAATATTTGAAAGTCCTCAAAATTAAATTATATTATTTCATAAGAGTCCCATTAAGTTACAAGCCAACTCAAGGGACATATGGTTCTTTTCTTCTTAAAATGTTTCTGGTTTGCCTCCAAGTTACTGGAAACAATCACTTCAGACAATGAGGCACAGAAACAACATTCGGAAGAAAAATAATTTAATTTAGTAATTGAAAATACTCTCCTCCATTATAGGGTTTAAGAAAATTCAGTAGATATTGTTAGATACAGCTCTGTTGTCTAGATAAATTTATGTCCTTTTTTGACTAAACTTTGTCGGCTCTAATCACGTTCAGTGCAATGATTCTATCTTCAATGGAGGACCCTTGATTTCCACCAATCAAGGAAGATCGTCAGATTCAATCACTTTCAAAGAAAACCCACAAATTTGTTCTTGAACATATCACTCAAATCTCACAAACCTCGTACGTTTTTAACCGCAGAGTCCTCGAATCCCAAAACCAATCAAGATCATCATGTTCACTAGAAAATCCACTTCAAGATTCATCGTTTTCACTCTCACTATATTCCTTTTAGTAACTTCTCTGATCTCCATTATAGCCACCGATGAAGGAGGGATTGGAAATGATGATGAATTGGAAGAGTTGATAGCTATAGATGAGCAAGAAGGAGAAGATGAGCGCCAGCAAGATGGAGACACTCAGAAAGAAGCAGAGGTGCTGTCTAAAGCTCAAAGGATTGTTCTTGAGTTGAACACTGATAGTTCTAAGAGGATCATAGAGGAGAATGAGTTCGTATTGATTCTTGGGTATGCACCATGGTGTGCTAGGAGTGCTGAGCTTATGCCTAGGTTTGCTGAGGCTGCAAATAAGCTCAAGGAGATGGGGAGCCTTCTCTTGATGGCTAAACTTGATGCTGAAAGATACCCCAAAGCTGCTTCATTTCTCGGGATCAAAGGGTTTCCTACCCTGCTATTTTATGTCAATGGGAGCTCTCAGGCTTATAATGGTGGATTTTCTGCGTAAGTTCTGTTTTAGTTCTTCTTTTCAGGTTGATGTCATTTGCATTTCTTAGCATTTGATGGATTTGTATGCTTTGTACAATTGGCTGCTTGGAAAGTTTTAGTCTTGACACTATAAACAATGGAGTTATGTGTCCTCTTACTTTTTCCGTACATGATCTATAAAATTGTTACTATTACACTAGAATTTCTTGTTGAACATCCGTTGATTACTTCTTTGTTTGAACTATCAAATAGTCTACTGATTATTTTCGTGGGGTTGACTTTCAATCAGGGAAGATATAGTGATCTGGGCTAGGAAAAAGACTGGAGTACCTGTTATTAGAATGAGTTCAGTTACAGAAGCAGAGGATTTTGTTAAGAAGTACCAAAATTTTGTCCTTGGGCTATTTAAGAAATTTGAGGTATGCTTATCTAAACGGCCTTCTAAACTATCTCTACATAACTCTCTCGTTTAATCCGCAGATAATCTTTCACATATTTACTTTTTATGAAGGGATTCTGTTCTGTATTGACATCTAAAACTACCATTTTTCTCAGGGACCTGATTATGAAGAATTTGTAAAAGCAGCAATTTCTGACAACGAGATCCAGTTTGTTGAAGCGAGTGACGTTGAAGTTGCTAAAGTCCTTGTCCCAAATATCAAAACTACTGACAGTTATATTGGATTGGTCAAAAGTGAGCCTGAAAGATATACTTCTTATGGTGAGTCAGCAAGTTGGTTGCATATGCAGATGTTTCTTCATAAGAAATTCATTGAACTTAAGTTCCTCATGCTTGTCAAACACATTAGTTTGTCAGTGACTTGAGATTAGAAAATTTATTCCTATGTATGACTTTCTTTTATACATGATTACTGTTTATTTAACTCTGAGTAATTGTGTGCCTTTGAGACTAAACTATAGTAGCCGACTTTACTAACTATAATGGCTGGCATCTTTTTGCAGAAGGGATTTTTGAGGTGGATAAAATATTAGATTTTCTGGACCTTAACAAGTTTCCATTGGTTACCAAGCTAACTGATCTAAATTCTGTTAAAGTTTACTCTAGTCCCCTGAAACTTCAGGTAACTCTTCAATTTCAAGATTTTTCTTTTCTTTTTAAAAAAATTTTTGTTTTCTGTTCAAAACTTCAAATGTAAAAAGATTTGATTTAGAAGAATTCTGGATGCAGAGAACAATGTGGTAAATTGACTAATGAGTTTTAAGACTAGAAAAATGTATATATAAATCCATGTCAACACAAATGCCAGAGACCTCTAAACTGATCTTCCACAAGAAATTGTTAGCTGAAGTTTGAGGTTTCCCATCATAATTTCCAGTTCCGTCTGGTTTCAAGATTAACTAGATATCAATACTTTTATCAAAAAGTGGCTGTTAATGCTACCATAATTGCATAGGATGATTCATTAACTTTGGACGGCATGTTCATTTTCATCCAGGTAATGGTTTTTGCTGAGGATGATGAGTTCAAGAATCTTGCTGAGCCTCTTCAAGAGGTTGCAAGGAAATTTAAGTCAAAGGTGCATATATTGACAAATTAAGTTTAAAAAGCTTTTATGTTTTATCTGCTAATATTTTAAAGTTGCACTCTTGCAGATTATGTTCCTATATGTGAACATCAAAGATGTAAACTTGGCAAAGCCCTTCTTAACTTTGTTTGGGCTTGAAGATTCAGAGAGCACTGTGGTAAGTGGAAACTGATCAGCCAGTCAGTTTCTTGGAATTTAATCATCTAGTCACTTATTTGCAACTGATACCAATCTTCATTTTGCTTTCAGGTGGCTGCCTTTGATAACAGAATCAATGCGAAGTATTTGTTAGAATCGGATCCGATGCCTAACAATATAGAAGTATTAACTGTCTTCGTTAAATTATCTTTTCTTTCTGGACAGCATCTAGTAGCCGTGATATTTTATATGTTTGCTTTTATAGGAATTTTGCTCAGGACTTCTTGTTGGTAGTCAGCCGCTTTATTTCAGATCTCAACCAATACCTGACAATGTGAGTTTCACACAACCCGCCCTCTCTCTCTCTCACTTTTACCTGCTTATTTGATGAAGATGCTTGATTTGCACAGAATTAGATACAGCATGTTAGCCAATTTCCCAGAAACTCCTTAACCTTCTTCCACCTTGCAGAAATGGAACATAGAATTTGTTTTTGGCATTGAATTTTACTGAAAATCAAAATATAAGCATCTTTTTAATGGTGAAAATGGCAGAAAAATGCAAGTGTACTGACTGTGGTGGGGAAGACTTTTGACGACTTGGTTCTGAGCAATCACAAGAATGTCCTTCTAGAGGTAAGCATAATGCATTAATCTAGGAAAGCAGCATGCTTAAACTCGCATTAAACAGTTCACCAAAGGGGTCCCCTCTATTCTGTACCTCAAGCTATGCAGAAAGGGAAAGTTTGGTTTTCATACCAAATAATTTTGTAATAGGTTCAAGTTATAATACTTTGATGATTAAAAAAATGTTTTGGAATCATTGTAATTAGATTGCATTACGTTGGAGTTAAGATACATCCTCTTAGGATAATATGCTGCTACACTATTCTAAATACTGCTAAGAGTGGAATATTAACTTCTGTGTATTTATTCCATGAAAACCTTGATGTATATAAAGGTACACACGCCATGGTGCATCAACTGTGAAACTGCAAAGAAGCAGGTCGAGAAGTTGGCTAAGCATTTTAAAGATTCAGGCAATTTGCTTTTTGCAAGGATAGATGCTTCAGCAAATGAACACCCCAAACTATTAGTAAGCCATTTAACTAAATTGCTTTGCCTCATTTTTGCAGAGATTCATTTGTAGTCATAGGTTTCATGTAAACATATCATTATATTTTCCTTGAAACCAATCTACCATAGATATATTGTTCCTGTAATAAAACTATTTCCATAAGCCAACTCACTAATTCCCGTAAAACCGTTTGTGTTATGATGATTTTGAGTAAACTATGAAATGAAGTATAAATGCTTGGATATTCGATACAAGTTTACATGTCTGTTGCTTGCTGATAAGATTAATATTTATGTTGTTAGACTCAATTCGTGATAAATTTGTTACTCTTATTCATGTTTTGTTGTCAAACTACTGTGAAGCAGTATTCTGAATGAGCCATTTACACACAAATGTCACAATTTAGCTTGCTGTATCTGATAGGGAAAGACATAGAGATTGTATTATTTACGGATGTAGAAGAGAATACAAGAGTAGGTTCCCTCCTGGAAAGGTTCCAGGCCATAGAAATTCCTTAAAATCGTAAAATCTCCTTCCCTCCCCCATAGTATTATTCTATATACCCTATTACACAATCTCTCTCCATAACCAACTATAACAAGCTCATAACAACCTGTCTATGTGGCAGGTTGTCCTTTACCTATCTTACCCCTACGTATATATGTCTTAATAGGCTTAGGTATTATAGGCAGATCAACATTGCTAACAATTCCCTCCTCCCCAAAAGGCACCTTGTCCTCAAGGTGGAGAGAAGGAAATTGCCCTTTAATAAATTCTGCATCCTCCCAAGTTGCTTCTTCTGCTGGTCTAGCTTTCCAACGAACCAACCATTGTTAAATATTTCTGCCCATGGAGCTTCTTGTGCATGAGGCTAGGATTGCTTCTGGTTCAGCCAAATCCGAAGTATCCATCTCTAAGCCTTGAGGGAGGCTATCTTCAATAGGGTGATCAACCACAACCTTCTTCAATTGAGAAACATGGAAGATGGGATGTACCTTGGATGTAGGTGGAAGTTGTAGTCTATAGGCAACCTGTCCTATCTTTCCCATAATTTTGAAAGGGCCATAGTATCTTGCTGCAAGTTTGGGACAAATTCTCTTGGAAATAGAGAGTTGTCTATGTGGTCTTAGCTTCACAAAGACCAAATCTCCCTCCTAAAAATGCACCTCCCTCCTTTGAGCATCTGTGGATTTCTTCATAACAAATTGTGCTCGCAAGAGATTATGTTTAAGTTGGCACAAAGCCTCATCCCTATCAACCAAAGCTAGCGTCACCGATTCCACTTGAGTTTCTCCTTGGGAAAAATGTAGCAAGGTCGGTGGAAGGCAACTATAAACAACTTCAAAACGAGTCCTTCCCATAAAAATATGATAAGTGGTGTTATACCAATATTTAGCCCAAGACAGCCAATAAGACCAATTTTTAGGTTGTTGGGTAATGAAGCAGCGAAGGTAGGTTTCTAGACACCTATTAACCACTTCCGTTTGCCCATCCGTACTGTCCCTTATAGTTTGAATAACTCCTTCCAAAAATTGGTAGTGAAGAGTGGGTCTTTAGCTCTCAATATAGAGCTAGGAATGCCATGCAATTTCACCACATGTTGGATAAATGTTTCTGCCACTGATTTAGCTATGTAAGGGTGTTTGAGGAGCAGAAAATGAGCATACTTTGATAGAGGATCCACTACCACCATTATGACTTCATAACCATGAGATTTTGGGAGCCCCAAAATAACGTCCACTGAGACTTCATCCCAAATAAGCTTAGGAATAGGTAGGGGTTGTAAGAGACCTGCTGGAGACATTGCCAGTATTTGTTTTTCTGGCATATGACACATTCGCGAACAATCTTCTGTATTGTTGACTTCATCCCTAACCAAAACAGTGCACTAGATAGCCTCTTGTAGGTCTTTAGGAAACCAGAATGTCCCCCCAAAGGTGAAGCGTGATACTCTTGTAGAAATTGGGGAATTAAGGTTGAGGTGGATAAGAGAACTAACCTGTTCTTATAGAATAACAAGTCATCCCTTAGATGATAATCAGGTCTGGAATTCGGGTGTTGTAAGAGAGCTGTCATAAGTGAGTTCAACTTGGCATCCTCCTTGACCTCCCTTCGGACTACATCCATGTCAAGCCAAATTGGGGCTGAAATGGCCGAGAACAGTAATTTATCTTCTTCTACTCTAGAGAAAGCATCCGCAGCTCTGTTTTGTTTCCCGGGTTTATAGGTAACTTCAAAATCTAAACCCAACAACTTTGATTGCCAACATTGTTGATTGATCGAAGGAATATGCTGCTCTAAAAAATGTTTCAGACTTCTATGGGCAGTGTAGACCTTGAAGTGTCTCCCTGTTAGAAAATGCTTCCAATGTTGAATTGCCATCACTTCCTTCTTATAGACAGATTTAGAAAAAGTGGATTCAGCCAATGCTTTGCTAAAATAAGCAAAGGGACGACCTACTTGTATTAACGCAGCACCCAAACCCCTTCCCAAAGCATCACACTCAATAGAAAACTGCTTAGAAAAATCAGGTAGGGCTAGGACCGGTGAGGTAGTCATTCTCTTCTTCAACTCTTCAAAAGCTTCTTGGGACTCCTTCCCCCAACAGAAACCATCCTTTTTAATGAGTTCCGGCTTAGCAATTTTACCATAATCTTGGACGAATTTTTTTATCAGTACCTTGTGAGACCAAGGAATCCTTTTACTCCCTTTACATTCTTGGGAGTAGGCCACTCCAAAATACTCTTGTCCATAGCTACCCCATCACAAGAGATAATATGGCCTAGATACCCTACGGATTTCTGTCCAAATATGCACTTCTGCCTATTAGCAAACAATTGATTGTCCAATAATAATTGCAGCGCCCAAACCAAATGTTGCATATGTTTTTCCCAATCTGAACTGTAAACCAAGATGTCAAACTTACATAACAGGGGTTTAAAGATTGAGTTCATGGTAGCTTGGAATATAGCGGGCGCGTTCATGAGTCCGAAGGGCATAACTAAGTACTCGTAATGTCTTTCATGAGTCTGGAATTCCGTTTTATAAACATCCTCTTCTCTAGCCCTGATTTGATGAAATCCCAACCTTAAATTAACCTCAGAAAAATATTTGGCCCCATGTAATTCCTCCATCAGCTCATCTACAACAGGAATAGAAAATTTGTCGGGCACTGTGACCTTATTCAAAGCTCACTAATCTACGCTCATCTGCCATTATCCATCCTTTTTTTGACAAGGATTACAGGACTTGAAAATGGGCTAGTACTAGGCCTAATAACACCAGTTTCCAATAAATTTTGAATCTGTCTTTGAATCTCATCCTTGTGATGATGTGCATGCCTATAGGGCCAAATATTAACAGGCTCTGCTCCTTCCTTCAGATTAATAGCATGGTCATTAGCCCTCCTACATTGTAGCTCCCTTGTCTCTTGAAAAACAAAATCAAACCTGGACAAAACATCAATTCTTCTTGTTGCTCTGCACTCAAGACACCCATTTGTTCAGATGTATATCCACTGATTCCCATTGACCACAACAACCCTTCTACTTCCACTTCTTGATGCTTGAATATGTGTTGCAGAGCATAAGGAGATGAGCCCTGGACGTTAACACCCTGCAGAGTAACTTCTGCTCCCCTTTGGTTGAAAGTCATGCACATTTTCTTCCAATCAACCTTCGCCACTCCTAATGTCTCCAATCATGCAACTCCTAAAATCAAATCAGGTCCCCCAGTATCAAATACATAAGCATCTACATTAAACTCCACTCCATTCAATCTCAATTTTATCTCCTTGCAAATACCTTGTGAGACAGACCTATGTCCATCTCCCAATTTTACTCCGAAAGTCCTAGTTGGAGTAACGGGAATTCCTATGGCCTGAACCAACCTGCTAGACACAAAATTGTGATAGCTCCACTATCTACCTTAATTAAAATGGACATCTCGTTCAGCTTACCCATCAAGACCATAGTCCTCATGGGTGAAGTTTGTGCCTTCCCTACTTCACTGAATTCAACCGAATTACACACTAATTCCCAATCTTCTGGTTGCTCTTTGATAGGCCTCTAATGAGTAAGGTTTATACTCGTAAGCATAGGAAGAGAGATAGGGGATTCAATATGGCTGATATAGAGAATATGG
>JANZXR010376970.1:0-18270 GCA_027575705.1 Erythroxylum echinodendron
CATAGACATTCTAATTAAATCCTAACCAAAACAAATTAATCAAACTCAACCTTAAAATAAACTGAACACATGCTTATTTAGTAAGAAAAGGAATCGGGGCCCAATAGTGATCGCGATGCTTCGGGATTGTTGTGATCCCAACCTCAGCAGCATCGGGAACGCAACCTGTATCTAACCCATTCTTTTTTTTTATACTTTTCTAAACTTCACATCCATTTTACACATAGAAAATGAGCTTTTTTTGGCAAAGTCATCTTCTAAACAGTTATTCATCGATGTCTTGAGACTCTATAGAACTTAAGTTCATACAATTTGGCTCAGCATTCTGAAAGTTATACACAATTTACTCCATGCTATTCAGAAACAGAGATAAAAATATAAAACTCCACTTCAAGAAAATTTTCAACACTCTTAAAGACAAAATTCAACTCGCTTTCTACATTAAAATTGTAGCTATTTGTCTCTAGTTTAATATAAATCAACAATCATCCTATTTGGATATCTGTAGGTCAAGATATGTGAAAAAACTGATATATGTTCACGGTGCATAAAGCTCTCGGGTGCATTTATTTATTAAGAAAAATTATGTCATGGCCATGAAACATTAGTGGTTGGTCGTTCAATCCAAATTTTCCAAGCCACAGGCATGCAACCATAACGCATACCCTTGTACACAAACAAACAAGTCACGGCCATGTAATCTTAATGCACGGATGCGCACTCCCAAGTCTAGAACCAATTTCTAGAGTTTTTTCCACATCATTTCCATCCCAATTTTATCACTCAAACTTGCCCAAATGATTTCAGATGGTTAAGGTTTTTGGTGGAGACGTAGAGCCAAGTATTTCGAGTCCAATGATTTAAGTTCCATATCATTTAGTGGTTGGGAGAAGGTGATATAGCCAAAATACTAAAGGATGTTCGAAGTTGTATATGTTTCTACTTTTCTTCCAATACTGCATTCTCTTCTTCTTCTTCCTTTCTTTTTTCCTGTACTCAACCAACATCTATAACTTAACTCAACCCCATTTTCGACTTCATTTAACTCAATTCATTCACAAACAAAGCCAAAATCCCATATTAAAACATAACCATCAAAACAGAAGGTCACACTTACGCATATCTCCATTTTTCTGCACTTCACTTTCATTTTTCTGCATTAATCTCATACACATTTAATTTGATCTTTGAACTCCAAAAATTATTTTAACACTATCTCATCACATTTGATCATCAAATATTCAAAGTCATCATATAGAAAATTTCCATATCTTAAAAGGCATGATGTTTATGAAAACAAACATTTTTCCTTAAGATCATGTAATTTTAAATAATCACCAACTCATCATCATAACATTTCTATTTAGCACAATCTATAAAGATGTTTTATACACTTACTTGTTTTAGCCCCAAAACCTCTTCAAAGCAAGTGAACCTAGCTCCCACGCATCACACAATCATCATCCTTTAAGGTTGATATATGTTGGGTCTTCAATAACAAGAAAAAGGCAACGAAAGATGGAAGTAAAGGTGCAGATTTTCAGTAAAGATCAACATTTTGAAAGTTGGTTACAAAGTGTTGTGAAAATAAAGGGAAGAAAATGAAGAAGATCATTTGATGAAAAATGAAAGAAGAGATGGTCATGTAGAGAAGAGAGAATCGTGGATGGTTAAGTTTGGTGGGTTAGTACCTGTTAAATAAATTCTAGTTAAATGTAATAACACTTACTACTTAAACAAAAATGCTAATTGGATATTTACTTAAGCTACCATATGATTCTTAATAACCAGTCCATTGAAGTCCAATTTCTATTCCAATTGTCTCCAAACTTCAATGACATATATCATTAATTCCCAAAGTCATAAATAAAAATTTTCACTGCCATTTGACTCTTAATTCTACTGCTATTTGTCAATTGTCTTGCCACTTGGCTTTTTTCCTAACCCAAATTTTACCCAAATTTTCAGAAAGTTTTCTAAAATTCTCCAAAAATTTTAAATTACTAAGTACACTCTCCAAATCAATTTTCAATATATAAAAACCACAATTCTCCACAAATTCACATTCACAATTCAATTATAAATCAATTATACCTGGAATGTCTATGAATGCATGTACAATTATTTTCATGTGCAAAAATTCAATATTCATGAATATGAGCATATCATCTAATGCATGAGCATGAAATGCGTTTTCTAATTTCTTACTAATCTCTCATATTTACTATTCTAGTCTCAACATGGGTAACGGGATGTTACACTAATAGTTATTGTTCTTACTATATGAAAACAAATGAGTGTAATTCCTTGGAAAATAGTCCAAATGTAATGCTTCCGACTCGCTTTAATTTCTTTGCTTCCAAATTGTACCTAAAATCATATATGAATTAAACTCAGTATCTTAAGCATTTTCATTTCATTAATCACTAAGTGTAAATGATTAGATTTATCAACAATTAAACAAAAAATAACTTAATTTTAGTTGATCAATTTCACCTCCATAGGAGTTGGCCCTAGGTTACCAACTATAACCATCTCGTATACTTGTAAGTAGGATAACCTAGGTCTTTTTAGAACCTTTTAGGAATAAAAATAAGTCATAGTGAGTACCTTAAGCAATTTCATGTCAATAGCTAAGTGTTATGTAATAATTTCATAATTAATTAAGCTCCTATCAATTTTCCCCATACTTATTTTTTGGTTTTCCTTGGGTAAAACATTAAAATTAAGCTCAAAGTCCCAAAAACATTGACTCATTTCCCACATGTTCCAAGTATGCATAATCATAAACAAAGATGAATAACTTTCAAAAATCATAGCAAGAAGTTAATCAACATTCATCATCTTCAAAAAGTGAACAATCTAATGGTGGACTTAAAAAATGTTTGTAACTCAAATATATCCATGGGTACACTCAATACCATTCATGTAACATCCCACTTTCATAGGGCATATACCTAACATCTTGAGGACATTCGGGAACATTTCCTTGTTGGAGTTATATAAATATAGTGCCCTGGAAAGCAGGTGTATTGACTTATAACTTAATTTTCTTCCAGTTACTTTTGTAATGAAAATATTTATTATTAATAAAACAAAAGAGTTTGATTTTTATGAGCACACTATATCTAGTCATAAGGTATCGAGATTCTTTTGTAAGTAATATACATATATATAGAGATGTATGGGAAACATGCATATTATTAGAAGCTAAATTAATTGATTCACAGTTGAATAATCAAGTTGGTTGCTTGATTATGGTTTAGCCTATAGTGTTGCGATTTATCTCCATGCAAATAAAGGAGTTTACTTTAAGGGAATGATAAGTTTCATATCATGGTAGTAGTTGACTATCGATAATGGCACTATCAAATGAATCTGGAATCACATATATTTTAATCAATAAAGTAGGTTGTTACTTTAATCCTAAAACTTATACTTTAGCATTTGCTTATTATGGACCACAATCGTGATGAGTGGTGAACTCATATGTCCTTCATTATAATTCTTGATATGATCGAAATGGATTTTTTGTAACACCCCACTACCATAAATTATGTACCAAAACACCAAGTGGACATTCTAGTATATAATCTAGAATAGAGCAAACACATATCCAATTTAATTATGGCATCAACTATTATACATAAAAGTCACCAAATTTTAAAATCAAACTGCATTCTTCATTTCATTTCACAAAAACCAAACTGACATTGTAGCTTTTCAAAACCATCCGAATATACACAATATCAAACCCTATACATAACCCACTGCTTGAAAGAGAATTGGTAAAAAAACTAATAACTACTACTTCAGTCTTAGCTGACTGACCTTTGTGCCCTTTCTTAACAAAAGTACAAGAATTAATCTTGTCGTAGAGTCTGTCTGTCTTTAATGTCCTCTCTCTGGCCTGGAATATCAATGTTACAATTTTGGGGAGTTTTATGAACTCAATTATGTAACCATCCTTGATGGTTTACCTAATTCATGCCACATATCAAATCATGTAAGCACATAATTCACAACTTTCCATTTAACAATTTGCATCACATATCATATATTTCACATATCCCAATCTCATTTAATGACATAACCATATTCCTATTCAATTCTACAGCCTCAGTCAAGACTCAATTTCAATCTAGATTTTGAAATACTTAAAGACAGAATTAAATGTCAACTTTTTCCAAAAAGTTGTAACCAGTTGTATCTACTTTAATCTGAATCAAGAATCAACTTATTTATAAATCTACATATCAAAATATAGCTAAAATACCGAAGCATTATCAGTGAAATCATTCCAGTTAACAATATTCCAGTATATTCATTTTTCATCCTAAATTTATCACTCCATCTTTTCAGAATGGATGCCGATGTTCACAAATTTTGTTGGAGATGAAGAACAATGTGTTATGAGTCTATTGGTTCAAGTATCATGTCATTTGGATGTCAAGAGAAGAAGTTATGATAAAAAGAACAAAAGATGTACAGAGAAAAGACTACAACTAATATATTCCAGCAATTCTTATTCACCAATATCACATGCATTTCAGTCCAATTCAAGTATCATTCTCATATCATTTAACATGCCTTAAAGCTTAGATTGTTACTTATCTATTAGGCTTCTAATCCAACACAAAACTTTAGGTTGAACCAAGTCTCTATACAAGCAAAAGCAACATAAACTTATGGTGAAAGCTCTTGATTTTTGGACAGCAATATGAAGATCATAATCAACTAGTTTTCTAGACAATTTGGTGAAGAAATTAAGTGTGATTTTCATGAACAACTTTAGGTAGGGTTAAGAAAAAAATGCAGAGAAGAGTTGGAGCAATTTCGGAGGAGACAGGCGAGGGAAACAATAGAAACTTTGCTACTAGAATTTGCTCCATCATCATGTAGGTATCAACTTGTAAAAGCACCGTATGTCTTAAGGCATGCTAGCCATTTGTTCAACAATTATGCTGCCACTACTCCGCTCATTATGCTACCATTTGTCACCCTTTAATCTCTCAAAATGTCACTCCAAGATTGGTCCACATGTCACATAATAATTGGTCCATTTGTCACTCCATATTTAGTCCATTTGTCAATTAATTCCTAATCCAATTGTCACTCATTTAACTACACCAAATGTCACTTAATTTTAAGCTTAGTCTTCCTAATTTTCTATGTCTCAATTAGTCTTGCCACTTGGCACTCTTCCTAGTCCAAAAATACGCCAAATTTTTAGAAAATTTTGAAATATCCGAAATGTCGCCAAAAATGAAAAATTAATTCTAATACACACCAATTCACATTTTTAATCACATAAATAATCACTTTAATGTGCAAAATCAATATTCTCATGTATGTGTATGCCACATCATGCATAAGCATAGATATCAACACTTTGACCTCTTATAAGCACTATTTTCACCATATCATAAGTCACAAGACGTTACATTTTTACAAAGTATTAATCCAATGTCTGTATGTTGGAATTATTAATTGAAACATGTACTAGGCAACATTCACCCAAATAAAGAGTTTATAATGATATCATCACTTCTAGATGGTTTATAGAAATTGGTGATTAAACTGTCGCCAGGAGTTTGATGGACTAGCTACCATAAGGTCTTAACACCGAGATGAGATCTTGTGTGTTAATCACCATATAGAGTAAAAACCAATATAAGGGCAAAATGGTAATTTTACACTTTGTTGTGCGGATGGCTATAATAAGGTTCATAATAGGGTTTACAAATGGACATCTTATTTGAAATATGTGTTGTCATAATATTCAGTAATTCAAGAGTTTAACTAATTGTCTTTAGTGGAATGACATTTAGTTAATAAGCGATAATTAATTATAATGAGATTAAATTAATTATGGGCTTATTGGAGCTTGAATTATCTAAGTCCAACAAGATTCCCCACTTGGCTTCAAGGAAGGTTATCAAGCAAAGTAAGAAATATAAATGGAGGTTTTGAAGCCCATGATTGAATATTGGGCAGGCACGAATTAATGGTTAATTAGAAGCCCAAATGAACATTTAGAAATGGGCTAGACTTTGGTTCGATTTGATTAATTAAATTAAAACAAAATTCTTAAAGAAATGGAAGGTGCAATTTTAGTTTTATTAGGTCTAAAAGTGCAGCTACACATTTAGCATTTAATTGTTAAATAAAGATGATATTTATCATGCTTTATTATGATTAAATGGAGTAATCATCTTACTGTTAAATGGTTTAATGGTTGTCTTTTAATGATGCCACGTAATGTAACCTTTTAGCATTCATTTGATTAAAGATGAAAGATGTGCATTTGATGGATCATCTTCCTTCGTTCATCACTACAACTGAAATTGACATGTCATTTTAGGTTATTGGTCTTTTCATATAGCCATATTAAAACAAATGAGAAGAGTCTCATTTAACGGCTTCTTTATGTTTTCATTAAAGAATGAAGTGATGCATTGGATGCTTTCCACTTCTTCTTTCTTTTCATGCATAACTGAAATTGAAAAGGTTTAAGAGAGGCGTGCATGCATTTTTGGACTCTCTCTCCTTTCTTGCATGTGTTGGTAGAAATTTAAATGAGAGGTGTCTTATCTTTGGCCTCTTTCTTCTAATAAAAATGGCCTCCAAATATTTCTTCTCCTTTTCCACCAAAGGATCTTATTAACCAAGTTGTCCAAGAGGAACAACTAGTAGATCAGATTGGTTGAGGATACAAAAACAAGGAGAGAATACATTGACAAAAGAAAGGATTCAAAAGCAAGGCTAAAGCTAGAAGAGGATACAAAAAGAAGGAGAGGATAGCACAGCAAGGAGTTAAAGCTATAGCAAAGGAGTCGGTAATATAATCTCCATCTTAATCTTATGATAATTATTTTCCATATACCATATCATATATGGCTTGGCATGTTGATTTGGTTATCTTGCTTCGACTGTGTTGTGATTTCTAAAAAAAAGTTTTGAAATTTACCGTTTTAGCCAAACCTTATATGTCTTATTTTCTGATCCAACAATTGGTATCAGAGCCATGTTTATTATGTATGATTTTAGTTCCTATATGTGATGCATGGATTGGCAATTATTTTTTGTATGCTACATATTTTTATTTGATATAAATATGTATGGTGTATGTTTTGCTCATTTGGTTGTCCATAGAATTTATATTTACCATATAAGATTTCTTCATTTGGTTTGTAATAGGGAGGGTGGTCTATCATCACCATGTTTCCTTCTTGGCTTCATTTTTCTAATTATTTTTATTTTGTACTAAATTGGAAGATTACTCAAGTGATACTGCCCCGTTCTTTCATGGTTGTGTTTTTTAAGGTTCTATGATTTCTTTCAGACCATAAATTATACACAATAACTAATAGTAGGACAATTTCTCATAAACTTTGATGACAACATGTAAGATATATGTCAACCCTACGATAGCAAGATGCAAAAGGTTACATAGAGTAGAGCTAAAAGGTATAGTACTTTGTTGGAATTGTTCCACTTAATTTAGCCTACTAAAAGCATAATTATGAACTATAATTAAAGGCTTAGTTATAGTATGATAATAGTTGTCATAAGAAGAAAAATGATTTCATGACTTTTCTTGCCTATATGTGATATGATAGAGATCATATATATTTCTAATTTATGCTTATAGTATTTGATACTGAATGTAGATTCAACATTATTGTAATGTTCAACACATGGTTAGAAATAGATTGTTAGGTAAAAGTAACTGATGCAATATAAAGAGTTTGTATGTTTTGGATCAAGGAAGATTTATGCTTAACATAAGTGGCAAAAATTAAAAGTTGGATAACTGAGATTAGTCTTTTATGCCATATTGATTAAATCAACATAATGAGAATCATAAAGTTACATACTAGGACATGTGTATCCTTTTGATTATGAATCATATAGAACTTATGAAACTTGTAAAGTTGAAGAATAACTAAATCAACCTTTGGTGAAAGGATGATGATGGGATTGAATTGTTAAATTTGTACATATGATGTATTGGATGGATAATAATTCATATAAGGATGATACTTATATTTTATTAGGTTACTAATGAATTTATGAGATATTGTCATATGTATTAAATAAAATAATGATTTAAAATTTTGAAAAGTTCAAATTGTTTAAATCTAAGAATAAATTAAGCATTGAAAATGCTGAAACACTTTGATGAGATCGTTGTGAAGAGTTTTATGTTTCTGGTTATCTTAATAACAAATGAGATTCTCTAGTCAATACCTTTATAACTAAATTCATAAGAGGACGGATTTATGTAAGAAGAAAAATATAATATGAGATATTGTATAATGCAATATTATTTCTTATATAGTTATACCTAATGTGATGACTTACATTCCAATTGAATCAATTAGCAAGATGTCATATTAGATATGAAACATTAAGTATTTGAAAAAATCAAAGTTAATGATTTAGGCATGTAATGCTTAGTTGAAGTGTATATTATGCATTAAGTTTAGAACTAAAATGGGTAATAAAAGGTTATCAGACAACTAAAAGTTGGATAGATTCTTACAAACATTCTTACAAACATGTTGTATAAATTGTTTGTTTCAATGTATACTTATATGAGAATGGTTCTCAAGATAAGTAGTGGGAGCTAGATGAAATTTAAAATGTTCAAAGCTCATGACAATGCATCTAATTGGAACTAGTGCCTTTAATGATATATTTGATGTATAATTGAAAGGCTACGAGACATTGAAAGATTTACTTTCATGATGAATTCAAAGAGTTTATTTTGGAGATGATTTTGAATTTATCATGTCTGCAAGAAGGTCAGTGGGAGTATAGTTGTCCTCTTTAGTGGAAGTATGGAAACATATTACTTATAGAAAACAACAATTCTAACTTTCAATGGTTGAAAACATAATTGTCTAAGAACAACTCTTGTTGGATAGAAAAAGCTAACAAATTAATTATGGGAATTAGATCTATATAGATAGTTTGGACGTTGTTAATTTATTCCAAGTCTAAGTACGTAGATAATATACTAAAGATATTTAGTATTTGAGATATCTGATACTTGTGAAGTATTAAAGATATCTATTATTCTATGTATGAGTTGATATTTAAGTTCAAGAAGCTTAGGATATAACTTAAGAAGTAAATCCTAATTAATGTTTATTTACTTAAAACAATACCGTTTAGGATTAGAAAGGTTCCAATTTAGCAATGGTTGTCAATTGAGCCATAATACATTTTTCATTTAGTGGAAATGATTAATTGGATCAAGAAGTTCTTTAGTCAACTTGATATAGTTTCTTTGCATTGTTCAAGGTAGTAATGTACTGTAGAACATTAAAGCCATTAGGCATGCATAAGGAGCTAATGTCTCATCAAAGATCCAAAAATGTGTCTAGCAAATTTTCTTAATTATGATGATAATTAAGAAGAGAGTTGTAAGATTTAAGCAAATGCTCACTATAGAGAATCTTATAGAATTCTCTCATTAAGTCACTATCCTAATAGTATAATAATCGTCATATGGTGATATAGTGTGAGATACTTAAATGATTGGCTTAATGCAAGTTAGAGATTATTGGTTTATGCCCTACAGCCAATTGTTTTGGTTGTAATTTAGTGACAATTATTAATAAAGGCCTTATTTATCTTTATGTATTAATATTTTATGTTTTAATATTAAAGATAAAATCCGTGGAATAATTACTGTATAATTGAATGAGATCATAATTATGAGATTTAATTTATACTTACGTATTATTCCTAAATGTTCCTAGTTGTAGTTTCATCAAGATAGGATATTGTTGAAATGGTAAAACTGGCACACATTATGTTTCCTTCTTATAAAAAAAGTAATTGATATCATAGATTAAAGTATATATATACTTAAACTAATATGTGAGTGATTATTAGAGAATAAGTCACTGAACTGACTCGATTGTGAGAATTTCCGATGGAATATTACTTATATGTCTATAGACTATCTTGTAATGATAGTTGTATAATTAATCTTCATACTTAAGATTACCAAGGTATCTAGTATGAGAATTACTATGTTTTGATGCTACTTATAAATCATCTTAGGATAATTTAATTGGTAGTAATTGGATATAGTATGAACCACATATAGATAATTGAGTAAGTCAATATAGGATTTATCAGTCTAAGTAATTAGAGAGAATATTCTACTGTTCTTAATTAGTAATGATTTATGGAATTCTTTAGCTAGAGTGAATTGATATTTGAAAAGGTGTTTTCAAATTTCAATTGCAAATCAATTACTAATTGCAAGAACGAACATGATTGGAAGATAGGAGTAGACACTATATTCATACTCTATCCAATTAGAATATTGAATGACGAAAGGATTAAATTATACTTCATAGCCATGCATGGGCAGGTTAAGTCAATCACTTTGGCATTCCTAATATTAGGATAATTATGAAATGTTGCTAGACGTCAATCATAATTTATGACTGTGAATTGTTTAATTGGAGAATTAAAGATAAGTTAAAAAAGCTTTATTTTATCTCATTCCAATTGTCAATTAGAATTTTAATTTATAATCATTTCCAATTTGTAAGGAACCTAATGGGTAACACATCAAAGAGAAATTTATGAAAGAAAAATCAATTTAATGAAGTTGAACTTAATTATAATGTTTGAGAAACTTTGAGGATCAAATATGAGATATTTGATTTTATTAAAATTAAATTAACTATAATTAGAATTTGATTTTAATTATAATTAAAGAAACTTAATTTTAATAAAAGACTCTTATGATTTTTCTATATAAATGGGAAGAGTTTTTAGAAGCTAGCAGTTTTTGTCTTCTTCCTCTCAAAATAGTTTGAGAATTGTTTTGTGGATACCATCAAAGGTTAGACATTTGAACAGCTCGTGATTGACCAATCGAAAAAAGTTTTCCAAAGATTTTTCAATAGAAAAGTGAAAAAGGTATAATTTTTAAATCGTTTTTTGTTTTATTCAAGTTTATTCAATTATCGAGATCCACTCGAAATCTGTAAAATTTTGTTTTCCACTGCACCCGTGATTTGGTCACGGTTGGATTCCAACACCAACTTTAGTGACTTTGGTGTCTTACTTATTCAAAGAGGCATGTGATAATGTAATTATTTTAAATAGTAATAATTTAATAATAAAATTAGATGTTAAATTGATGAAAAGAAAAGTTTAAGATTTAAAGATTCAATCTATTACTCACATTCTTTTCCTTTCAGTCAAGCAACCTCACTCCTCATAGGAAAGCTCTATTACAGATTAACTTAGCAACCAATTTGTTCTTTTTTTTTCCAGCTATAACTATAAGAAATACGTTAGATGATCATTCAAAAGTATTTTGGGGAGATAAGAGGAAAAGTCCTATTAGATTCGTAGTAGAATTACTTAACCTATGATTAAAAAAGTGTGGCTTTAATCGAACACGCTTTACATACTTACCTTATCACCCGCCACCCTCTCTGCCAGGTAACAGTGTGTAACATCCCATTACCTATGGGAAGGTTAGAATGGTAAATAGGAGTGTTTAGTGAGGGGCAAGAGATGCATTTTTATGTTCAGGCATCATATGGCCTGCTCATACTAGTAAATAGTGAACTTTTCTGCACATGAATTTAAGTGTACATGCATTCATGAATACTTCTGGGAATTGGATTGAATTGTGAATTTTTAAGAATTTTGAATGTTTCTGCATTGAAAATATTATTAGTTAGTAAAATTGTGAGATTTATGAATTTTGGTGAACTTAGGATTTATTTTGTAATTTATAAAATATTATGGAAAATAGGAAAAAGAAGAGAAGAAATCAACGAAGATTTGGAGATAGTTAGATTGTAAAGATAAGAGTTAGATGGAGTTGGTTCAAAAGAAACTAAGTCAGGACTTAGACCTTAGAAAAGTGACAAGTGTAAAGTTGCTTTTATTATGTGTCAGAAGTAAGTTTGAGTAATCCGACAGTTAAAAAGGGGATTGGTACTTTTCCTAAGTTCTTATCCCTATTATCATCTTCTCCAAATTTCTTCCCATACACAGGGTTTTCCATCAAACTCCTTCTGAGAGTTAACTTTGATTCTTCATATGTCTCACCATTTCCTTTACTCCTAAAGTGTTAACTTTGATTCTTCATATCCCTCACCATTTCCTTTACTCCTAAAGTGTTTCTTCTACCTTAAGAAAAACCAGAAGTTGGTTAGTGTTCACAGAGGAGTACGTGATTTTGCATGAAATTAAGGTTTTCGGGATAGTTGAAGATCTTGGAGTTTTTCAACAAGAAGGTTGTGAATAAATTCTTTAGTATTGGATATTTTGAAATAAATCTGATGAGTTACTATCATCTGCATGAGCATGTCATTTACATATCATTATATTTTTGAACACTCTGATAAAGGGATGAAAATTTGGAGATATGGTGTTATTTAAGTTTTGATGGATTATTAGTGATCAGGTGTTGTGAAATGGTTCTTAGAGTTGAAATAGAAATAAAATGATGTATACAATTAGTGTAGAGAGTTAGATATGGAAAGGTGATATGCTCTGTTTCTTCACTAAGCATGTATGAATACTTAGGTGTTTATATGAGAGTCGATGAAGACTTAGAGAAGTCTAGGAGCATAGACGTTTCGTCTATAAAGACTTAGCGTCTGTGTTTTATCATCTGTGGTTGACTATTCTATCGTATGTGTTGATCACTTAGCGTCTCTGTTTTATCATCTGTGGTTGGCTATTCTATCGTATGAGTTGACCAATTAGCGTCTGTGTTTTATCATCTGTGGTTGCCTATTCTATCGTCTAGGTTGACCACTTAGTGTCTGTGTTTTATCATCTGTTGTTGACTATTCTATCGTCTGTGCTAACCACTTAGCGTCTGTGTTTTATAGTTTGTGGTTTACTATTCTATCGTCTGAGTTGACCACTTAGCTTCTGTGTTTTATCGTCTGTAGTTGACTATTCTATCATCTAAGTTGAACACTTAGCATCTATGTTTTATAGTCAGTGGTCGACTATTCTATCGTCTGTGTTGACCACTTAGCGTCCGTGTTTTATCGTTTGTGGTTGACTATTTTATCATCTGTGTTGACCACTTAGCGTCCGTGTTTTATCTTCTATGGTTGACTATTCTATCTTTTATGTTGACCACCTAGTGTCTGTATTTCTTATAGTCTGTAGTTGACTTTCCTTCGTCTGTGTTGACCACCTATCGTCAATGTTTTCTTTCCGTATGTTTTCACTTTGTCTGTCTTTTAGATTTCGTGTGCCTTTAGAGACTTAGTCTATCTTTTGGTGTATTGTCTGGCTTCTGCTTCCGTCTGTGTTTCACTTCATCTGCCTTCGATATTTCGTTTGCCTTTAGCCATCGTATGTGTTTTGAATATTCGTCTACTTCTTTTTTGTCTACTTTTTCTTAGTCTACTTTCTACTTATATGATCGAATTATATAAATTACACTCTCTGATTAAACGTGAATAGTAGACTTAAAAGTCAAAGTTTGGAGAAAAATCTGAAAAGGCTCCTTAGGTTATAAAATTGGATTAAAATGGGTTGTTGAGGTATAAACCCTACGAAGAGTGATAGTTAAGTGAGTTTTGATATTTGATTGTGTTTATGATAACCTTGATGGTAGGATACCCGGGATTGTCATGAACATGCATTGTATATAATTCATTCCATATATGTGCATTAATGAACACGCATAATTGTGCAGATTCTGAGATATGTGTGTATTATTTTGTTATAAAGGAACAGTTGGAAAAACAACTTCCAGAAGTTGCCAGCACTTCCAGGCATTAGCTTCGAGAGTAACTTATGAGTAACCTAGATGGTTTCTCTCAATTATTGTTTTCTTAAGTTATGCTGTGAATGATAAATGAATATGAAATGAATGTGTTTAATTGTGGATTTCGAACAGAACGTCTGATGAATGTGAATGAGGATTGAGATATTGAAGTGCTACTTGTATGTGAATATGAAGACCTATGTGCTATATAATGTGATTGATTGTGTTACATGTACTCAAATCATGAATGCTTAATCAGATAATGGAAGTTGTGACTAGAGTAGCCAACAATGAGAGCTTAAAGCTCAACAAGTGAAAATGAGCCTCGAGCTGATAAGTGTTTCTGAGCCTCAGGTTCAACGTGTACTGAGCCCTGTGTCCTCATCAGATAAGGGACAGTTATTAATGAGCCCGGTATCCAAAATGGATACGGGGCAGTTCAGGCATTCGGTCACAATAACGTAACAATTGGAAAAGAGTCTCACGATCATTTCATATGCATTTGGTTATTATGTTTGATTAATAGAAATACATAATTTGCCTATGCTTAAGTGAAAATGTGAAACGTGATCAAATATGCAACAATGTGATTATATGTTATGTGAAATGATGTGTTGCATGAATTGAGTGAACCGCCAATGATGGTTACCGCATTGAGTTCGTAAAACTCACCAAAATTTGCAACTTTTTCTTCTTAGGATCGAGAGATGACTCTAGCTACTGAGAGGCTCTACCAGCCGTGTAAATTGTGATTGGCAAGGGAAGTCATGGCTCAAAGGTCAGTCAGCTGGGATTTTTGGACAAATTCGTTAGATTGTACATATTTTCCTCATTCATGTAGTACTATTGTATTAGGTTTTGATGATGTACATATAGAAATTGTTGAAAGTAACAATGTAGACAATCAGGTTTTTATGAAATGAAATGAGGAAAAAATTAGTTTTAAAATATTGTGGTTTTCTTATGATGATTTATAAGTGAATTATGATACCATACCATGTGAAGTGAATGTAGTAAGTGAACATAGCGTGCCTTTATCCTAGATTATGCGCCAGAATTACCTCCAAGCATCCCGATGTATACCTTTCAGTAAGGGGGCACTACATTTAGGTGGTATCAGAGCATGGTTTGGTGTCTATTGGGACATATAGGAATGTTAAGCATGAAATATTATAAAATATGCTAATAATGATTGAAGTTATTATTTGTTATAGGTCATTTACTCTAGGTGATCAAATTGACCAATCAGCTGACCAAGGATTGGTAGGATCTAGTAGAGAGTCCTCGGTAACTCGATCTGAGGAGAGGCCTCCTAAAGTTCTCGAGAGAAGGGAGAGGAGGTATGATAGGCTACGGAAGCAGGAGGCTATAGAATTTTATGGCAGCACAGACCCTACTAAGGGCAAGGGAAGGTTAGAGAGGACAGAAAGGGTATTTGATCAGATGGATTGCGAGCCTGATGAGAGGTTCGATTATGCAGTGTCGCTCCTACAAGTTCCAACTTATCAGTGGTGGAAAACTATTCCAGGCATACGACCAGGCTCTTCCAATTAAAGTGGGAAGACTTTCTGAGGGTCTTCAGAGACAACTACATACCCAAGATCTATTTGGACATAAAGATACAGGAGTTCTTGGAATTGAAGCAAGGTAGGATGTCAGTGGCTGAATATGAGATTCGATTTAATGAGCTGATGGGTTATGCTATTGCTTTGATCCTTACAGAAGAAGACAAGTGTAGGAGGTTTGACATTGGACTTAATATGGAGATCAGAACAAGGTTGGCACGATCAGATCTAGGTACTTTCATTGAGTTGAGGGCTGCTTGGATTAGAATTGAACAACTGATGAGAGAGTAAGATGTTAAGACTAAGCAATGGTCCAGAGGGAAGGGCCTAGTGAGAGTCAGGGTAGCTCTAACAGGAGTTTCAGTAAGTACCAGAATAGAGCCTTCAGATCATTAGGTGGATCCACGCATTCAAGATATAGGTAGAGGGGTAGGTTTTCACAGACTAGCAGTGGAAGGGGTATAGGACAGAATCAATTTCCAGTTTGTGAGCACTATGATAAGAGGCATGGTGGTGAGTGTTGGAGATGACTGGAGTATGCCTCAAATGCGGCTCTATGGACCACCAGATTAGAGATTGCCTGCTACTTTGGGAGCTCAATCTACTATTAGTTGGCGATCTAGGAGTAATCCTACAGTCCAGCAGAGTAGAGGTGGTGGATTTGGACAGAGAGGCCGAGGTAGAGATAGAGGAAGAGATGAGAGTTCTTTCATGAGGATTAAGGGGCAGGGTAACTGACCACAGTCCCAGGCCAGGATCTATGCTATGACCAAGCAGGAGGACCAAGACTCACCAGATGTAGTTGCAGGTGCACTTCTTATTTATAACTTTGAGGCATTTTCACTACTAGATCTAGGGTCCACACACTCCTTTATCGCACCACATTTGGCATGTAGATTGCATTGTGATAAGGAGTTACTACAGTATAGATTAGAGGTGAGTACACCAATAGGCAGTACTACTGTTATAAGCGAGGTCTTCAAAGGGTGCTTGATTAGGATTGATCAAGAAAAGTTAGAGGCAGACCTGATTGTATTACAGTTGAAGGAGATAGATGTGATCCTAGGCATGGATTGGCTCACCGCCCATAGGGCCATTATGAACTGCTACACCAAGGAAGTAGTGCTGGAATCTCCTGGTCAACCGAGAGCAGTTTTCAGAGGAGTTAGTCAGGCAGTGCCAGCCAGGATAATATCATTTATGAGTGCACTGAGATTAATGCAGGGAGGATGTGAGGCTTATCTAGCCCACGTCATTGGTACTAAGGCTGAGCAAAGTGTTCAGACATTCCAGTGGTTAGGAAATTCCTAGATGTGTTTCTTAATGAGTTACCTGGTTTACCACTAGATCGGGAAACAGACTTCACGAGTGATCTAGTTCCAGGTACTGCTCCTACATCTATCCCTCCATATAGGATGGCACCTGTGGAATTGAAAGAGTTGAAGGCTCAGCTTTAGGAGTTGCTAGAAAAGGGTTGTATTAAACCCAACGTTTCACCTTGGGTAGCTCTAGTACTGTTTGTGAAGAAGAAGGATGGGACTTTGAGGTTATGCATCAATTATAGGCAGCTAAATCGGGTTACCGTGAAGAATAAGTACCCACTACCTAAAATCGATGATTTACTTGATCATTTACAGGGAGCTCAAGTATTTACTAAGTTGGATCTGAGATCAGGGTATTATTAATAGAAGATAGCAGAGGTTGATGTACCTAAGAGTGCATTCAGAAGCAAGTATGGGCACTTTGAGATTCTAGTAATGTCGTTTGGGTTAACTAATGCCCCAGCAGCATTTATGGCTTTGATGAATAAGGTGCTTCAACCCTACCTGGATAGGTTTGTGATTATATTCATTGATGACATTTTGGTATATTCAAAGAATAGAGAAGAGTATGCCAAGCATCTGAGAGTGGGTCTACAGATTATGAGGGAGAAGCAATTGTATGCCAAATTTAGTAAGTGTGAATTTTGGCTAGACCAAGTAGTAGTTTTGGGACATATAGTGACTGGAGAAGGCATACAGGTAGTGATGAATGGCGAAGCTTCTAGGAATGTGTCTAAAATCTAAAGATTCCTAGGATTGGCCGAATATTACCGAAAGTTTATCGAGGGGTTTTCCTTGATCTTAGCCCCTCTAACAAAACTTTTGAGGAAGAATGTAGTGTTCAGATGGGATGATTAATGTCAGGAGAACATTGAGGAGCTGAAGCATCTGTTGACTACAGCACCAGTGTTAGCCATTCCGTCGGGAACTGGAGGATATGTAGTATATAGTGATGCTTTGCATCAAGGATTAGGATGTGTATTGATACAGTATGGCAAGGTGATCGCCTATGCATCGAGACAATTAAGGTCTCACGAGATCAATTATCTGGTATATGATTTAGGATTAGGATGTGTGTTGATGCAGTATTGCAAGGTGATGTAGTTATTTTTGCTCTAAAGATTTGAAGACATTAATTGTATGTAGAGACCTTCCAGATTTATACAGATCATAAGAGTTTGAGGTATCTGTTGAGTCAGAAAGAGTTGAATTTCAGACATAAGAGATGGATTGAGTTATTGAAGGATTATGACTACACAATTGAGTACCACCCGGGGAAGCAAATATGGTGGCCGATGCCTTGAGTAGAAAGTCTAGTACCAGTGTAGCTCAGATTCAGTTATCAAGGCTACCTAATTTGATTCATTTGAAAGCTCTGAATGTGGAGTTGAATCTGGAACGCAATGAGGCCTTGATTGCTACTCTGAAACTTAGGACAATGTTACATGATCGAATTAGAAGAGTATAGAGGAAAGATCCCTATAACATCCCGTCTCCCTATTAAGGGTTAGGACCCAAAATTTCAGTACATAAGAGCTCAAAGAGAGATTAAGGAAATGCATTTCTCATGCTCATACATAATGTTAGCATATAT
>JANZXR010376981.1:0-18269 GCA_027575705.1 Erythroxylum echinodendron
AAACTCTTTTGTTTTATTAATAATAAATATTTTCATTACAAAACTGTAACTGAAGAAGATAAAGTTACATATAAATATACTTGCTTTCTAGGGCACTATATTTACATAACTCCAATATGATAGACGTAATTCCGTCAAAAATTTACCGACGGATTAGACACCACTATCGGTAATAAATGCAGAATTTACTCCCGCAATTAATTAGCTTTGTACAATTACCGATGGTGAAGATACCATCGGTAAAAGTGTTCATCCCCTTTTATATACAGACATAATGTGTTCCCTCAGTATCCTCTTAATTAACTTTACAGATGGCATTAGTGTTCCATCGGTGAATCATCATGTTTATCAAACCAAATGGTTAGCTTTTCATTAACCTTATCGACAGAAGGTGGGTTTCTGTCGCAAAAAGAAGCAGCTACATAGGCGATGAACTAATTAGGAAACTTAAATACTGATGGAAATTAATTCCATCAGTAACTGTCAGCTATTTGCTAAACCAAACGTCATCGTTTGGTTGAAGATGAGGCGGTAAAACCTGTGATTCATCGGTTTTAACACGAACACATGGCGTGCATTTTGTTAATTGTACCGACAGACTGAGTTTTTTCATGGCCAAAAGAGCAGCAACCGAGGCAGTGAAGTAATTTGAAAATTCAAATACTGACGAAATTTAGATTCTGTCAGTAAATGTCGACAATTTGCTTTTTCATTTAGTTAAAGACGACGAGGTAAACCCTAAATTATCTATGGAATATATATTCTGCCGGTGATTCAATGCCTTTAACTCGCGTTGCCCCCCCCCCCCCAATTCTCCTTCTCTCCTCGCAATCGCCCTCTATTTTCCGACGCCCTCTATTGTTTTTTCCAACCATTTTTTACTATTTTCTTACTCATCGTGCATCGTTTGACGTAAGTTCTCTAATGGATGTGTTATTTCTCTAAAAGAAAGCATGTTTTTAGTGTTAACCGCGAGTGTTTGGTGATGAAATCTTGCTTGATTATTGTTGTTGTTTGTAGTTTTTTCATGTAATTATTGGTTTATTCATTGTTTATATGTGTTATTGTTGGTAAATAATGGAAAATTGCACTTGATTTGTGGTTAGATTGAGATTATACATATTACCTATGAGGTGTTTGACAAAATGCCTTTTATGATGTTTGAAATGTTTCTTTGTAATTGTTGTGTGAATTTGAGAATTTAAATGCTTAATTTGAAGTTTGAACTTATCGAATTTAACATTTGAGTGTGAATTTATTGTATTTATCAATATTGTCATTAATTATTAATAATTATTATTAATAGTAAGTATTAATATAATTAGTAATATTGTTAGTGAGTATTAATTATTAATAATAAGTATTAATGTAATTAATTTGATTAATTTTATGAAATTTATTAATATTATTAGTTTAATATTAATTATCTACTTATTAATAATTTGATTATTATTAAATTTATTATTTGTATCATTTATTATTATTATTATTATTATTATTATTATTATTATTATTACTATTATTATTATTATTATTATTATTAGTATTAACGTTTTAATTAGTATTAATTTTATTATTATTACATTTTATTATTTTTATCAATTATTATATGACAATTATTATAATGGTTAGAATTATTATAATAATAAGAATTAATAAGAATATATATTATTATTATTGAATTTATTATTCTAATTCAAATATTATTATTACAATGTTTATTTTAATAATTATAACAATGATTCTTTGATGATTAATTATTATTGTTCTTATTATTATTAAATTTGTTATTCTTATTTCATTTATTGTTATTATTGTTATTATTATTAATTTTATAAATTTTAAATATATTGTAATTATCGGTATTGTCATTAATTATTAATAATTATTATTAAGAATAAGTATTAATATTATTAGTATGATTAACCTTATGAAATTGATCATTATTATTAGTTTAATATTTATGATCTACTTATTAATAATGTTATTATTATTAAATTGATTGTTTGTATCATTTATTGTTATTATTATTAGTATCAATGTTCTACTTAGTATTAATGTTATTGTTATTACATTTTATTATTTGTATCAATTATAATTATTATAATTATGATAATAATAAGAATAATAAGAATGCATATTATTATTATTAAAGTTATTATTCTTATTTAATTTAATATTAATATGTTTATTTTAATAATTATAATAATGATTCTTTGATGATTTATTATTATTGTTCTTATTATTTTTAAATTTGTTATTCGTAATTCATTTATTATTATTATTGTTATTATAATTTCATTTTATTATTATTATTTTTATTCTTAGTATTATTAGATTTATTATTCATATTTAATTTTATTATTATTATTGTTATTATTAGTTTGCTAGTTATAATTTAATTTATTATTAATTTATTAATATTATTATTTTTTGCAGGTCCTGTATTGTGTGGAAGAGCGTCTTCGATCTTAATTTCCAATTTTGTTTTTGAATTTGTTCATCGATTCAAGTTAGTGGTCCAACTAATTAATATTTACTATGTATATTACTTTAATATTATTATTATTCTTATTCTTATTCTTAGTATTATTAGATTTATTATTCATATTTAATAATAATAATAATAATATTATTATTATTATTATTTTGCAAGTTATAATTTAATTTATTATTAATTTATTGTTGCTATTATTTTTTGCAAATCCTGTATTGTATGGAAGAACGTCTTCGACACCAATTTCTTCGTCGTTATTGAAGTTGTTCATCGATTCAGGTTAGTTGTGCAACTAATTAATATTTACCATATTAATTACTTTAATATTATTATTATTATTATTCTTAGTATTATTAGATTTATTATTCATATTTCATTTTATTTTTATTATTAATTTGTTAGTTATAATTTAATTTATTGTTATTATTATTTTTTGCACATCCTGTATTGTGTGGAAGAGCGTCTTTGATTTGAATTTTTTCGTAGGTATTGAAGTTGTTCATCAATTCAGGTTAGTCGTGCAACTAATTAATATTTATCATATACATTACTTTAATAATATGATTATGTTATTGTTTAGAAGAATATACGTATATTTATTGATGAGTTTTTATGGTTTTTTGTAATAGTGAAACTATTTACTATATTTGGAATCAGTTTGAAATCAATTGTAGGTAATTAGTTTAATCGACCAAATCAATCGAATTAATCTGGTGTAGGTGATTAATTAGTACGATTAAGACAATTTGTTTCATAATAAACCCCTAGGATAGTATATAGGCTGGAAACCAGTGATGCTGCTCCCGTGAGGCTTATTGTGAAATATTCCACGAGCCTAAAAGTCACAGTGAGAACTTGTTTTCTTGATTCATAGGTGTAAACAATGTCACATACTATAGTTTTCAAATTCTTCAGAACAAGAAGATGATTTTTCTTTTCAATTAAGTGATGATAGCGATTAATTTGTGTTTGTAATTGAATATTGTATGAACAAAACGTTTTCAATATATTGTATAAATTATTGAAATGAAAATGTATTATTTTTATACACTTCAATCAAATTTTGATTTCAGGTTGAAATATGGCACAATGAGAAGACAAGATACTGGAAGACCTCTATATTTTAGACCACGATTTGGAGGTTTATACTGTAGAGGTGAAAGATCTCGTACTGCAGCACCTACTGATGATTCACCTCCACCCCCTCCACCCCTCCACCTACTACACTTGCGGATGAGGCTACACCATCTGCCACTCCTTCATTATTTAGTACCCTTATATCGACCGAGATATTAGGGGTAAATAATTCGGATGAAGGAGACAACTGCCAGCCCGGAGCTGAGGGACCTAATGGAAGAAAATACATCACAATAGTCAATAATATGCAACTGAAAATACATGAACCATTATATGTTATAATTAAGTTATAGGTTACATTTTTAAAAATGGTACAAATTTATTTATTTTTATATTATAGGTTTTTTCCATCTAGACCCTGTTCTACAAATATGGCATCAAAATTTAAGGAGAAGATTGATCCTGAGGGTTATTGTTAGAAGAATATCTCTCAGGCGACAAAGGAATTTTACTATCATGAGTTTGAGATATGATAGAAATAATTATTTACTTTTTTAATATTAATTTTTTCCATTAATTTGATAACTATTACTACATCAACAGTACTTATCAAATATATTTCCTTTTGTTACAGAAAGAATTTTTTTGGGATTCTCAATTGGACAAGATCGTATATAGAGTATGAGAGTCTAGAGCACGTACACGTTATCGCGACTTTATTGATGTGATACGCAGGGCAGTTGTATGATCGCTTTTTATTTCTGAAGAAATATGGAGTCGTTGGCTGACATATTAGACATCACCTACGGCGATGTCGATTTCACAGCATAATTCGGCCAACAGATGTGGAGCACCCGAGGGAGAGAGTCTTCCCGTACATATGGGAGATTTATTACCCACCAAGAGCATGCACAGAGACTTATAAGTATCTATAATTAACAGTTATATTCTCATCTTTTTTCTTTGTTGTATTTTAATTGAATTTGCTTTGTAAAATCTATTTTACTTATAATTAACATTTTATTCCTATGCAGGAAAAGTCTTTGAGCGTGGCACCTTCACCTCGCTAACTATTTCTGCACACTCATAATAAGAAGCATGACAGGGTGACATTCGTTAACGGTCATTATAGAGAAGTCAATGTAAGTGAAATTTATGATTTAATATTAATAATATGCTTAATAATTATCACTTACTAATATATAAACATTGCTTTTTGATAGGACCAAATACAGCAAACCATTGAACGGCGGTCTCAACAATCTGACAATATTGATGAGATTGACACTTACCTTGAAACAATTGTTCGTAGAGATCGTCGTGGGAGGATATTCAGATTAGGATCATTTACGAATACTTGTTATTCGTAAACCTCCACATCTAGTACAACAACATCTGCTCGGCGGTCCAACAATAATAAAGTAGAGGCGCTTGAGAGCACAGTGTAGACGTTGTCCACTCAGTTGCAACAGACGTTGGAACAGTTGCATTAGTTGCAACAGTCGATGGTTGCGCAACAACAGATGATAGCAGCGCAACAACAGTTTTTGGACCTGTACGCTCAGCTACGTCTGGAGATGGATAAATTGAAGGGTAAGGGCAGTAGGTCACCACACCAACCAGACGATCCACCAGCTCCTGATCAGTAGTGTAGTATTGTTCGTTTAGTTTGTATTATAGATATTATTATTTACAATGTAAAGTTTTTATTATCAATTACGATATTTTAATTTTTAATCATTAATCAATATTTCTATTTAACCAAATTATATATATATCATAAATATTTAATTATTAAAATTTTTCGACGGTTATAATTTAAATATAATGAAAATATATATATTTAAAAAATTTAATCAATAACTTTACCTACAGAACATCAACAATTCTATTGGTATATGTCTATAATATATACCGATAGAGAACAAATTCCATTAGTAATGGTTAAGCTTATTTACTAATGGAAAACTTGTTACCTTCGGTAAAGTTACCGACGGTATTAAACAGTCCGATGCTAAATTTACATATAATTAAGGAGCTTACCGTCGGTAAATTTAGCATTAGAAACATTTAGCCCGTTGGTAACTTACGGATGGAAAAATTGCGACGATCGCCACATTTATATTAAAATTACCGACAGTAACTTATTTTCCAACGCTAAATTTACCGACAGAAATTTCTTTACCATCGGTAAAGTTAGTTACGGCTAAATCTACGACGTTTTTGTCTGTCGGTATATTCCGTCGGTAATATTGAATACCGGTGGAATATTTATCTTTGTTGTCTGTATTTTCTGCCGCTAAATGACTGTTTTCTTGTGGTGTATAGGTTATTTGTCTTTTCATATATCCATCTTAAACAAATGAGAAGAGTCTCATTTATTGGCTTCTTTATGATTGATTGAAGAATGAAGTGATGCATTGGACATCACATCTTTCTTTCATGATAATCGAAATTAATAAGGAGAGGAAGAAGTGTTCCTGCATTTTGTTTTAACTTACTCTCTCCTCTCATGCATGGATAGCTGAAATTTGAATGAGACGAGTCATTTTTGGCTTCTTTCTTCTAAGAAAAATCTCCTCAAAAATATTACTTCCCCTTTCCTACCAAAGGTTCTTGTTAACCAAGTTGTCTAAGATGAACAAGTGGTAGATTAGATTGGTCAGGGATATAACAACAAGGAGAGGATACATTGATAAAGGAGAGGATACATAAGCGAGGAGTCAAAGCTATAGCAAGGAGTCGGTATATTTCTAACACCTTATTCTTATATAAATTATTTTCCTTATATCGTATCATTTATAGCTGAAACATGTTGATTTGGTTTCATTTATAGCCGAAACTTGTTGATTTGGTTACGCTATTTCCACTAAGTTTTGATTTTGAAAAAGTTTTGAAATCTACTACTTAACCAAATCTTGCATGCTTTCGTTTTCTATCCAACAGTTTTAAGTGTGGGAGTCGGGATTTTATTTATTATATTTGTTTTTAAGTTTGTTTCTTATATGCTTTTCAGGTCTTTTGCATGTTAAAACTCTCTTTTTCTATAGCTTCTAAGATTGTACAGTTATAGCTAGAGAGTATAATCAATTGAAAACTTTATGGAAAATTAGGCATGTATTTTTACTCTTATGATTTGTCAACGTACATTTTCTTTGAAGAGTAATGACTATTTGGTAGAGATAAGCTAGTGGGATTTTGAGCCTTTTTAACTAACACATTTATATAAGTCTCATTATCTTATATGCATGTATGGTCTTCATGACTTAGACTGTAACATCCCGTTACCTTTGGGAGGTTAGAATAGTAAATATGAGTACTTAATGAGAGCTTAGAAATGCATTTTTTCATGTTCATATTTATGAATATCGAATTTTGGCGCATAAAAATAATTGTACATACATTCATAGACATTTTGGGTATAATTAATTTATAATTGAATTGTGAAAGTGATTTTGTTGATAATTGTGGCTTGTATTTGTTGAAAATTGATTTGGAGAGTGTATTTAGTGATTTAGAATTTTTAGAGAATTTTAGGAAAATTTTAGAAATTTTGGGTATTTTCAGACTAGGAAAAACACCAAGTGGCAAGAAAATTGATGAATAGTAGTAGAATTAAGAGTCAAATGGCAGTGAAATTTTTTATAATAGCTCACCCTTATCATAGGAGATATATATCAGAATGACCTCTTGACGTCCCAGTGTGTACCTTACAGTAAGGGGGCGCTACATAGACATCTAAGCTTTGCCTTAGTTTTCTATTTGGGACCACATATTTATCATAGCCATTAACATGGAAATGATATAGGCATTCTCTTTTTACAAGCTACATTAGCAAAATATCCTACCTAATGACATGAATTATCCTTTTATTAAGCCCCTAAGCATCATTAGCCTTTTCTTTTTGTGCTAACCATATTATGAGCCTTTGACCTAACAATTTTCTTACCTAAGCCTTAAATTTAGTGGAGCATTTGTGATTGTTTATGTTTGTGGATGCATAAGAACATAAGTGTGGGGGTGTGCATACGTATAGGCTGTTTATAATTGATGAAATAATATTTTTATCTCTTATCAATGAATTCCATCATTGATGTAGTTTCTTTTAATTTTTGTATTTATGAAAAAAGGAGAATTAAAATAAAAATAATAAAAGAAAAGAAGTTATTGAGGAGGACAACAAATTGTTTTTCAAAGTAATTCATGTTAGTCTTTCCTTCTAAAGTTTTATGAAATAGGTGAATTGATTATGATGTAAATAAGGGAGAAGCTATTATGAAGGGTTACTAGTTATGGTTATAGTGTATTGTTCATCATTTCTTTGTGAGTAATTCCTTCCAATTTCTTGTGCTTCATATAGTTTGTAGTATGAAAGATTGAATTTAATTTATGAAATAGAGTTTTGCATTCATTATAGTTGATTGTACCTAGTTTTCAGTGGATATTAAGTTATGCACTCGATACTCCATTAAGTGGTTTTCCTGCTTCACTGGTTTTGGTGGCTTTAGAACTACATCATTTAAATATTTCTCACCTTAACCTTTACTCCCATTACATCCTTGAAAAGTCCTTTGATTCATAATTATGAAGTTTAATTTTTAGGGCTAAAGAACTGGAATGATAAGCAAATTCATGGAATATTTTGATCATGAATGATATTTTAATATACTTATAGATTTATCTTATTGTTAAAGATAACCTCTTAGTGTCTACCCCTAGATTGTTAACTTTTTAGGGGGATTGGTTATTGATTATTCATAAGTGAAAGCATTGGATGTTTAATTATTGCTATAGTTTTGAAAGCTTTTTTCCTTTTTTTTATGATTATCTATTCTTAAGAAATATGGTTAAAGAGGAAGTGGTTTGATTTTAATTTTGATTTTTAGTTTTGCCTAATGATGATCAAAAGATAAGTGTGTGGAAACTTGATAAAAGCTTGATTGACTATACATTTACTTTTTAATGCTTATTGATTAATGTTATGTTTTGTATAAGAAACTTATTTTGGTTCATATTTTATTTTATGCATAAGTTGGAAGAACAAGAACCAAAATAAACTAAACTCATATCTTTGGTGTTGTTCTACTGATGATCAATCTTATATTCCTTTATTGAATTAAAAGAGATGAGTTAAGGTGAGAATGGAATAAAAAACATAAGAAATAATGTTACTACAACTTACATAGTTGTTTATAGGACTGTTTAAGTCATTAGAAGCATATAAGAGCATGAAGAGGAAGTTTTTACTAGTTTTGTAACCTACATGGCCATGAGGGACTTACAACAATATGTAAGTGAGCTACACGATCATGTATCTTGGCTATGTAGCTCACCATGAACGTGTTTATTCACATTTTATACCAAAATTGACACAAAATCACTTACACGCTCATATAGCTGACCATTTATTTTAATGCAACCTTAATTTTAAGTATAAAAGGGAATTTAAAAGGCCAAAAAGGGCTTGAAGACATTAGAGACTCAAGAGGGGGTAGATTCCTTACCCTTTGGAGAGTTATGAGGAGTTAACCTTCATCTTTCTAGTTCCATGGGGATACCAAGGCTGATGAACATATTTGAACATTAATTAATCTAGTGATGTTGTTCTTAACTCTTTTTTGGAATTGATTATGTTATTTTTTGATTATTTTTTTAGGATTTATGTATGATTGATATAGATATTCCAAATAGATTATTCTTGTATAAACTCATTGCTAGATTCTGGATTGCACTACGTAATTGATGTACATTTGATTCACTTGTGCTAAACTAATGGTCGAGCATCATGATGGATAACATAGCAAAGGTTAAATAACTTAAGATTATTTAGTTGTTACTTAGATTAACCTATTTTCCCATTACATAATCTGGTTATTACACTAAATCTAAACAACTTATTCTAGGTTGTCTGACATTTAGACTTAATTAAAAAGCTTATTTTAATTATATAAAAACTAAAGGAAAGCTAAGATTAACAGAACATTTTTTTAATCTATAGTTAATAGTCTTAAAGACAGGTATGATAGCAACATAATAATTGATTATGCATATTCGTATGAAGGTCGAGATTGGATCGTGAACAAGATTCAAAACTCATTAATTAATTCTATCAATTGTTGATGTTTGATTTAATTTCTCTTAAATATTTTAGTTTTACTTTATTTCATTAATCGAATTCAACCAAACCCTCCCCCCAATCCAAAACATTGGCTTATTTATTACAAAATCCAAATAGAGACTCTCTATAGATACGTTCTTTGCTCACTGCTACTATAAATTTGGTTGTGTAGAGTTAATTTTATTTTCTAGCATGCTCAACTCGTATCAGCCCTGTAGCCAATTAGTTGATTGCAGTTTGGTAACATAATTATTTATAATCATTATTTATCTTGTACATATTCAGATTTAGATGATAAAGTCCATGAATAAACATTACAAATAAAATTGTGATAAAATCATAATTATGAGTTCATTTTGTATTTATATATTATCCATAAATTGTTTATAATAATTATTTTATTAAGATTGGAAATTAATTAAATGGAAGATAATTAAATAAAAATATAGGTGCTTTTTGAAGAACAAGTTCACTGAATTGACCACATATGAGAAATTCATTTGGAACATTAATAATATATCTATGGAATTCTCATTATGATGATTTTGTAAGTGATCATTTGATTTGAGGTCATCAGAGTATCTCATATATAGATTGTTATGTTTTGATACTACTTATGACTTATTTTATTCAAAGGTGTATGTATAGAGGAAGTTGAGTGATCAATATAAGATTCATCACTCTAAAGTGATTAGGAAGAAATTTTCACTATTCCCAATTAGTATTAATTCAGGAATTCATTGGACAAGGTAGAATGACACTTCAATAATAGTTTTCAAATATTATTAATTGAATTAATTACTAAAGGTGGAGAATTAACATGATTGGACTCAAATAGAATAAACTATTTATGCTCTATTTTCAATCAAAACATGGTATGATGAAAGGATTAAATTATACTTAAAAATCATGCATATAAAGGTGTTGAAATGCAAAACCAATTACTTGCTTTACGTTAAAAACCACAACTATACAAGTCATTACTTATAGTAAAAAGCAGATATCATCTCACAGGGAATGTGCTTAAACACCATTTAATTCAGGTTGTGCTTTATTTAAGACTCAAATTTGAATAATAAACTAAAAAATAAACTAAATTAAAAAAGCTAGCAGTAATCAAATAATGTAATAATGGAAATCCATAAAGAGAATTAATGAAGTTATGGGAGAGGGGATTTTACCTTTCATTAATCCTAATATAGCCTTTTATGTGTTTATGGGGTGTCGGTTCTAGATGATAGTAGGGTTGATTATTATCTTTCAAGTCATAATCATTCCTTAAATTGTAAACCCTAATTGAATTATGGAACTTGCAATCTTTCAATTCACAAATTACCCATAATTCTAATTAGTTCTAAAGATCTTTAATAAACAATCAAGTATTGCATGAGATCTCTTTCTATGAAATTATCGACTAGATTGATTAAATGGTCAATTAGATCCGCTAACTCTCTTTCATCCAATCTAATCATTTTTATCCAGTTCACCCTCTTAGTTTGTTACCGAAATATGTAAATACTTCAATCAATCATAACACCTAAAAATAAGTAAAGACAAATCAACTAGATTAACATTAAAGATAAGCAAATCCTAAAGGTAAAGCTAGAACATCATTATAAACTCAAAATTCATATCCATATAACCCATCTCACTCTTATATATTAAATGAGTAAAAAGGTAAATAGGGAGGAAATGAAACTCAGGTTGGAGGATTTGGGCGAGCAGTGGCGTTGGGAGATCACCTATTCTAAGAAGCTTCGACCTCAGAGCCCTCTTCTTCTTCTTCTCCCTCTTCTTTCTCTCTCTTTCTCTTTTAGGCTCTCAAATGTAGTTAGAATGTAGGTTCCTTCTTTTAGTTCTTGTTGTTCTATTTATGTTCTTTTGTGTTTAGGGTTGAACTATGGTTTTTTTGGGGTTCGAAAGGTCCAAACATCCCTTGAAATACGAAGTTTGGAAATGTCAAGCCTTTTTGTCATGATTGTGGCCTATGGGACACGATTGTAGGCCATGCAATTGGCCCCAATTTGCTCTGAAACTCCTCTGTTCTTCAATCTTTACTCTAAAGCACTACCAAACACATCAAAGTACCTCAAAAACATCATATTTAAGCTTAAAGGATTCTTATAACCTATAAAACACTTAACACACAAATAAATCACAAACTAACACAATTATACCCTAAACACATACTAAATAATCGAATAAATGGATAAACACATATCAAAATATACCCTAAAATACGATGCATTTCACACTTATCAAAAAGTTAGTCAAAACTACTTTGATATTCCTAAATATTTTAGTGGTCATGATGAATTTTTAGTTGTCAACCTTGATCTGTGGATATAATTTATTTAATTAGAGAATTAAAGATAAATTAAAGGAGTTTAATTTAGATAATCCTATACACATTTTAGGTTTATAATTTATATCAATTGCCAACATATTTGAAAACCTAATAGGTCACACACAAAAAATGAATTGAAGAATAAATAAGTGTTTTAAGCAAATTGGACTTGATTATAAAATATGAGAAACTTTATGATTAAATATGAGATATTTAATTAATAAGGACTAATATGAGATATTGGATTATATTTGGGCTCATTTGGTGTTTAATTAGAATTAATTGTAATTTTAATTAAAATTAAAATTACTAAAATATCCTAAACATATTATAAATATGTTTAGGCTTTAAGAGAGAGCACTTTTTGCCTAACACACTCTACAACAGTTGTAAAGTTTTCTTAACATATTCCGTAAATACTATTCGAGGTTGGGCATATCAATGACACTAAAAAGTAAAACCTAACTATAAACAACTAAATTTGTAATAGTTCTTAGAAAGGTTCGTATCTATAAAGAATGTGTAATTAGCTTTGGTTATGAACAAATCATTGCATAGGATTTAGAGGGTTTTGTTGAATTCAATTAATTAAATTAAATTAAATTATAAAAGACAAATCAAATTAAACAATACAAAATTGTAAGGATTAATTATTTTAAGTCCTTTTTTGGTTCAATCCTAAATTTCACACAAATGTGCATAATCAATCATCATGTTGTTCCCATATATAACCTCATTAAAACAAGATATTTAATTAGGTATGGCTATTAAATAACATAGAATAAGATCTTCAGATTTAACATGACAAACATATTATAGATAACATTATACATTAGGAAAACAAGTTAATCTAAGCAAGAATTACATAAGCTCAGATCAGTTAACATATGCTATGTTATCCCTAATGATGCACGACTATTAGCTTAACACATTATGAATTGCGATCATGATTCTGACATTCAATCGACATATGAGTAATTTGGAAAGCATATCTAAATCATTCATGCACAAACCCTAAACTTTAAAGACAAAATAACATAGTCACTAAGATTGAACAATGCCCAAACATGTTAACCTACCATAATATTCGCTTTGAAATAGAAAGAAGAAGATTAGGTGCTCATAACTCTCAAAGGGGAAAGGAATTTGACTCATTTTATGTCTCCAATTTGTACATACTATATTTGGTTTCTTAATTGCCCTTTTATAATGTAAAATTAGTGCTGCATGATTATACACGGTTAGCTACATAGGCATGTAGGTGACTATGTATGTAAATTTTGTAGAAATCACAGAGTTATACATTCATAGTTATATTCACAGCCACGCGATCGTAGAGATGGTGACAATAGAGTCTTTGAGTTTGCATATGTTTTCAGTGAGTTACACATTCATATACACAATTGTTTAAGTCACAATGACTTAATTTCTTCCATTCTTATCTCTTTTTATCTCTGTGAAGGTAAATAAGACTGAACATTAGTAAAATTACACCAATATTGTAAATTTACCTAGTTCTTATTTCTAGAACTTATAACTAAAACAAAATACAAACTAAGATAAGTATAGATAATTAATGAAGCACTTATTAAGTTCCACCACACATAACTTTTGACCATACTTGAGCAAAAAGAAAGATCAAAATCAAAATTAAAACACTTCCGCTTTGACTATATTTCCCAAGAATAGATAGTTATAAGAGAAGAGGAATAACTTTCAAAACCATAATAAGATTTGAACACTTAATGTTTTTACTCATTATCAATTAACAATCATTCCTTTTAAAAATTGAGCAATCTAGGGGCAGACTTTGACAAGTTGTTTTTAAAAATAAGATCGATCTATAAGTACCCTCAAACACCTTTCACGATCAAGACATTTCGTAACTTTGCATATCTTTTTAGTTCTCCACCATTAAAGATTCATATGTAATGGTGAGAAAGTTGAAGGTGTGAAATATTTAGGTCTTGTAGTTTAAAAGACATAAAAACTAGTGAAGCAGGAAAAACACTTAACATAATATTAGGTATGAAAATTAACTTCCAATGAAGTTTAGGAACCATCAGCTATGATGAATGCAAAAATTCTATTCCATAACTTAGATTTAAGCCTTCAAACCATAAGCCACATAAAGCATAAGGAGATAAAAGAAATAACTCAAAACAATAACGATTAAAAATCCAATATAACCATAAGGAGTGAAACTTCATATTAACTTCTTCCTTATTTACATTACATTCAAGTCACATATTCTTCACAACTTTAAGGGGGAAACATTAACATGAATTACTTACAAAACAAATAATTTTTTTCCTTGGTAACTTCTTGTTCTTTTCTTTTCTTTAAAATTGAGACAAAAATACAAAGAAACTACATTAATGATGTGATTCATTAATAGGAAATAAAAATCACATTCCATCAACTATAACTAATCTGAATATGTGAGCACCCCTACACTTACTCTTTTAAGTATCCACAAACATCAACAATCATAAATTTTTACTAACTTTATGGCTTGAGTAAGACATTTTCTTAAGTTAAAGGCTTGTAATATGTTTAAGACAGAAAGAAAAGGCTAACAAAGCTCAAATGGGCTTACCAACATAAAAAAATCATAACATTTGGTAGGCTATTTGGCTAATGTAACTTACAAAACAAAGAATTCCTATATCATTATCATGTTAACACATATGACAAAAATGTATTTTCAAATAGAAAATCATGGTAGAGTTAGTATGTATATATCATGAAGGTCACACATGAATAAAATAAAATGACACTGACATAGACATGTTAGTCTAAAAGATTCAAAATCTCACTAGCTTATATATACCCACTAATCACTACTTTTATAAAGGAAACATACATTGATCGACCATAAGAGAAAAATATATGAACAAATTATCATAAATATTTTCATAGATTTGAATATCTTATTATAACTATATAATCTTAGAAGAAATTGAAAAAGAGAGCATATATATATGCATGAAAAAAGAACTTAAAAACAAACGTAAGAAACGAATTCCCCACCCTTACACTTAAAACTTGCATTGTCCTTAATATAATGTTAAATGTAAGAGATGGAACATTTAACAAGAAACAAAAATACGAAAATGTAAAAGGAAAGGAACAAACTCCATTTAGGTTACCTCCCAATTAGTGCCTTTATGTATTATCATTTGCATGACTCCTTGTTTTCTTCATCATAGGATGTCTTTTGGATCTTTAAATACCACCACTTCTATATTCTCCACTGGAAATCTTTCATAGTAAGTCTTTTGGAGGTAACCACTCACTTTAAATGTCTTTGCATTTTTTAGACTCCTTGTCCCTACTATACCATATAGAAAATCATTAAAAACCATAAAAGGGTTGAGCCAATAAAAACATAACTTACTTTTAAAGAATTCAAGTCTAAGCACTTTTCCACCAATAAAAAAGATAATCCTCAAGATCATCTTGTTATAGAAAGCTTTTGCGTTTTCCTTTTATATAATTGTATGCTTATAAGATTTGTTCCACATCTCTTGAAGCTCTTTCAATCTTAGCTTTCTGTACACTCTTACATCATCAAGATTCATGTTACAATGCTTGATATCCTAATATGCCTTATGTTTTAGCTCTATAGGAATATGACAAGGCTTCCTAAGCATCAATACATACGAGGACATATCAATTGGTGATTTATAGGTTGTCCTATAGGCCTACTATACATCCCTAATCTCAAGCTCCAATCCTTCCTACTATGTTAAACTATTTTCCCTAGGATTGACTTAATTAATTTCTTAGATACCTCAACTTGGCCACTTCTTTAGGGATGGTGGGAAGTGAAAACCTTATGCATTATATGGTACCTTTTAAACAAGGTTTCTATCACAGTATGTTCACCTATCACTTATGATGGCTCTTGACATCAAATCGGGGTAACTTTTAATGTTATAAACCCTCAATATTCCACAATTGCATAACTCGCAGCATAATATTAAGGGTGTCGATCCCACAAGGAAAGAGAGTAATCTAATCCTAAAATCTAAAGCCAAAAAACTATAAAACTGAAAATAAAAGATGCAACACAAATTAATTACAAGAATTGAGCTCAACCAATCAAATCGGAAATTAAACACAAAAGTATTAACAAGTGAGCAATATGCAATTACAATAGAAATAAACATAAGGAATTTATCAATTTATAAGAAAGGGTATTTTACTTATCATTAATAACTAGCTGATTATTTGTCAATGGAGTGTCGGTTCTGGAATATCCTAGGGCTGATTACTCTCTCTAGAGTTATAACCGTTAAACCCTAAATTATAAACCCTAATCAGATTATAGAGATTGCAATATCTCAATTTAAAAATTATCCAAAACCCTAATTAGACCTGAAGCACTCTAAGAAACTAGCAAAACATCACATGATATCTCTCTTCACACAATTGCCACTATGATTTGACACACTTTCTACTAAATTTCCTAATTCTTATTAATTCGATTTAATCATTTTTCATTCAGTTGCCCTCTAAATTTATTACCGAATTATGCAAGAATGCAATCAAATCATGATATTCATCTAATAAATGCAATCGAATAAATTATCATTAAATCAAAATAAAATCCTAAAGGAGAGTTTAGAACATTATTAATATTCCAAATCATATCATCATACTATCCATCTCAATTCTATACATAAATAAGATCAAAATGACAAGGAAATAATGAATTAGAATAGACAACAGAAGGCAACAATGTCAGGAAACCTCTTAATCTGGGAAGTATTGAGTGAGCTTCGCCTTCCTCATCTTCCTCTTCCTTCTTCTTCTTTCTCTCTCTCAATATTCTCTCTTTAGGGATTCAAATGTGATTGATACAAAAAGCTCCTTTGTGCTCCTCTTAATGTTCTTTAAATGGTCTTTTATGTTCTGGGTAACCCTAGGGTCTTTTGTTGAAGGTAAAACCTATTTACTTGTTTTACGCTTAAAAATAGCAAGTGAATGGGATCGTGACTTGTAATATAAAAGAGCAGATATTGATCCCACAGGGATTGATGCCCAGAAACCACTTAATTTAGATAAAACTCTATTTAAGAAATGAAATTGTTTAATAAAAATAATCTGGAAAACTTAAATAAAAATTAAAAGACTAACTCAAAATAATAGACAATACTAACAAGTAGAAAAATCAGAATTCAAGAATCTAAAGACTAGACATTACTTTTTTCCCTATTTTGTCTCCCTCCTATTTTATTGATTGAATTGTGTGTCATTCTATATTTCTGAATGTATTAACTACCCTCTCTCAAAGTGTAATTAATTTTTCGTAATTGAATTAAAGGGAATTAATTGGACGATCTCTCAACCTACCCAAGGACTCGACCTATTCAACTAGTTATTAAACTTTCCTATTAGTTATCAATTGATTAGCCAAGATATCTCTTCTAACTATTCAATTAACTTGATAATTATAAGTCTATAGGTCTCCAACTCTCATTATACAGTCCTACACAAATTTACCTTACTCACTCTCTCGATTTGTTGCAAGATAACAACTAAAAAATACAATCATTAAAGACAACTTCATTCAATTCAATAAAATAGCAGTTCTAACAAAATAGTTCAAAAGCAATCCCTAAAACTAAATTAGCATAACATGGTCTCCATAACATCATCAACATTCAAATAAACCATTTTATGAAGAATAGAAGAAGTAAAATTAACAAAAAATTAAATTAAAAGATTCTTTCTCTTCTTTTCCAAAATCTATAAATTTTGGTGTTGATGTTCTATTTTTCGCAATCTTCAAGATGATCCTTGACTTCAATCCTTCCTCAAGGCTCCCAACATGTTTTTTTACTCCAAAGATGGTGTTTCTACAGAAGGGTTTCATTTCCCTTTGATGATAGAGGCTTAATTATCCTTTAATAGTGTAACACCCCATTACCCTAGGGTACGCATCGGGACGCCCTTAGGTCATCTCGACACATAACCTAAGATAACGGAGTGCTTATAATGTGGGAGATAGAGTCTTCCTTCGAGTATCACCGTGGAGAGGTGTATTGAGATTCGGTAAGAAGGGCAAGTTAAGCCCTAGGTACATTGGTCCATATGAGATTGTCGAGAGGATAGGACCATTGGCCTACAAGTTGGCCTTACCGAATGAGATGTCGCAGTTGCACAATGTCTTCCATGTGAGCATGCTCCGTCGATATCGATCAGATCCTACACATGTGATA
>JANZXR010376991.1:0-18269 GCA_027575705.1 Erythroxylum echinodendron
TTATTATTATTATTATTATTATTATTATTATTATTATTATTATTATTATTATTATTATTATTATTATTATTAAGAGAATAAATAGCTAGAAGAGTAGATAAATAAGGAAAAACAAACTCAAAAATAGCATGAGGGCGAGCATCTAGACAACAAAAGGCATGGCTGAAAAATTCATGTAAAGCACTCAAATCTGCACCATAAACGGTATTGGCCCAAAAAGAAGCCTGTGTAAAATAGACTATCCTTGTATAAACTATTTTTTAAATGTGAAAGAAAGAAAAGGAAAAATCGCTAAGGCACGAAGGAAAAACAGTGAGATTGGGAATTGCCTATAAAAAGCTCCTGAAAGTTGTCAAGAACTGCGCAAAAATGGTCTTGGTTCCAATATAGGTATAATAAACAGAAGGAGTGCTGGTCGACGGTAAGTGTTACGAGCCGCTTGAAAAGTATTCTGAGGTGGCATGTAGGTGGGAGGGTGTGCAATGTCTTGTAATGAAATTGTTATGGTCCAAAGGCTATAGGGAGATATATAAACGATCCCGCTAATGACTAAGTTGTAATACACTACTTACTAATAACCATTAAAAAGAGTGGGGTACCAACGGTTCTCTTTAAGAAAAGATTGATGTTTTGTGGCAGTAGCTGATTTGTCAATAGCCGAATTATCAGGAGGCTCGATTATGCGACAGGCGCAAGTGAATTAACTACCAAGGAAAAAGATACCTCTCCTCTCCTTCTGGACTGTACTATCTTGTTCGGTTAACCAAAGACACCCCGTCCATGTTTATGTTACAGTCAAGGAAATATTCAGGAAGAAGGAATAATGTAAATAGGTCGGAGCTACAAAACTCAAAACTATTAAAACTATGCCACCAAAATACATCTCACACAGAACACATGAGCAAAGTAATGCGCACACAGCAAAATTGAGGAACATACAATCCGCGTAAAAGAAAATACCCCAGGAAACTATAAGGGAGGCTGGAAACTACCACCCCTTACCTTCACTCAATGCTAAGAACCCCTGGTGCTTGTCTTGCACCTGCTTGGACAAACGGGGGAACCCCCTGGCGAGTACCGTGCTTGACGCTCCCTCTGTTTCTGCCGGTGACCATTTCTATGTGCCACAGATAAGTCCTGAAGCCACCACTGGTGTGTAGTCACGAGCCTTCTACTTTTTCTTTCGCTCCCATATGAACAGAATCTCCACTAAACCCTGCTAAGATTAATGTACAAAAAGTGAATAATCATCAAGTTTACATACCGATCTACCTTCGTAGCGATCACCTATAACAAACCCATTTAGGACATGGAATGCCTTGAGTTACTCGAGCCCCTTGGGCATGAATTTCAGATCTTGGCACCCGGAAATATCCAAGTGAGTTAGGTCTTCAAGTAATCCTATATTACAACTTACTTCAGTCTTCTCGTATGAAGTAAATAAACTCTTTTAAGAGAATAGCTTTGTGCTTAATCTCTTTGATCTACTTAAATGTTGGACACTACACAATTTAATTATGAATTCTGGAAATAAGGAAAGGTTTCAATTAGACACTTAGGTGGACGACATTCAAAAGCCTACCTTTGTAATTGTAAAACTTGGTTACCTTCAATTTATAGAAATTGGATGATTTAATTGATTCTCATTTTTTCAACAATTTTTGAAATAATTGAAGCGATCTCCTTAAAAAACTTAACTAAGTTTGACACTAAAATGAAGTTATACAAGAGATAGCTTAAGCGTCAGAGATGGCTGGATAGCTGAAGTGTCGGAGATGGTTGTAGGATGATGGCAGAGGCATCCTAAGTAGATTGAGGCAATCTTTGATGGTGGCAACAATGGCAAGAGTTGCCTTAGTGGCTAAGGTTTTATCCTTTGTGAAATTAGGGTTTTCTTAAAGATGAAGACCAAAGATATTTGGTGAGAAGGATAAAGGTATCCTGGTATTGGGATAAGTTTAATTCTAGAGCTGTAATAAGATTGTTTGTAGACTAGGATAGTGTATCCTAGGTTTAGATCAAAGCTTGTTTGAATACATAAATATATTTATTCTAGTATATAAATAAGGCTTATTTGAAAATTTGATTAAAGTAATCCAATCCTTAGTTTGGCATAGAACATTCCATGACATATACCAAATAAAATTTTAAATTGTCTTAAAATCAAAATTCAATTCTAAAATTAAAGTAATTATTTTTTCTTACTATAATTAAGATTAATAATTTATTGATTCTTAATTTAATTCTAAAGTGGTTTTTAAAATTAGAATTATTCGTTTCAATTAGATTGAGATCAACTAATTAGACTCCTTAAAATTAAGAAAAGTGTTCTCTTAAATAACTAAAAATATTTTTCTTAATTAAATTTATTTATTTCAATTTGATTGAGATATATTTATTTATTTATTTATTTATTTAGAATATTATTATTCAATTTATTTAGAAATTGTTTTTTATTTATTAGAAAAATATTTTTCTTGGTTAAATTTTGAAATGTGTTTTCATTTATTAATTAAGAAAAATAATGGACTTTCTCAATTAAATTTAAAAGTATTTTATTTAATTTTCAAAGTGGTTTTCTTTTAATATTAGAAAATATTTTCTAATTAAGGAAAAACAATTTCTAATTAGATTAGAAATATTTTTCTAATTAAGGAAACACAATTTCTAATTAGATTAGAAATAGTTTTCTAATTGGATTAAAATGTTTTATCTGTTAAATTTTGAGAAAGGAGTTTTTATAAATTATAATAAGTAAGAAACTTAATTTATTGGAAATTGTTTTCAACTAAATTTTGTTAAAGTAGTCAAGATAATTGGAAATAGTAATTTTCAAATCAAATTAAATTTCTATTTAGAAAAGGAATTTAATATATTTAAAAAATAAATTGATTTTAATTTAATTCAATTTTTCTAAGGAGTTGAAAATATTGTTTTAGATTATGAAGATCAATAACTAGAATAAAATGAAGCTTGACATTTTATGCATATAATTTATTATGAGTACACAAGTTACATACTTTTTATTTATATTTTTTTATATATGTAATAAATGCATGTTAAATTGAATGTTTTATGTATGTGATATTATTATATGTATTTTTTTGTTTGATGAGACGAACAAAATAAATTCCTTGCTAAAATATTAAGTACACGTTGATAATGTGATTGTTACCTTCCATTGTTATAAGAATAAACTAGAGTTCTATTTATTATTAGGCTTGTTAAGCAAACTCAAGGTTGCTTTAACTTGAATATGTTTAGTCTTATAATAGCAGGTTTCACTTAACTAAATTTGTGTAAGTTATATGAACAAACTCATGATCATATGACTCTAGAGGCAGGATTGGAAATAACATATAATATAAGTTTTGGCAAAAGTTGTCACCTAACAGATGTGAGAGTTAATTGAGATGTGATTGATAAAGTTGTTATATACCTAATTTAAGTTTAGTTGGTTTATTGAGCAAATTTAAGATCAACTAAATTTTCTATTAATCCTTATTGAGTATTTGTTGTTAAAGTTTTAGAGATATGTCCAAATCAAGTAGATGAAAAAAAGTATTAAAATTTTGAGTTGAATAATGTCTCATAAACTTTGATGACAATATGTAAGATGTATGTCAACATCAAAATAGCAAGATGCGAGAGGTTACATAAAGTAGAGCTGAAAGGTGTAGTACCCCGATGAAATTGTTTCCTTTAATTTAGTTTACCAAAGGCATAATTGTGGACCACAATTAAAGGAATTTGCTATAAAATGATAATAGTTATCATTAGAAGAAATGATTGCATAACTTTTCTTGACTATACGAAATATGGATATTAACTTTAGAGATAAATATTAATTAAGGTCTATTTTACTTATAATAATATCATTCAAGATTGGAAAGGTTCTAACGTAGCAATAGTTGCTAATTAAGCCATAATAAATTTTTCATTTAGTGGAAATGATTAATTAGATTAATAAGTTCTTTAATGAACTGGACATAGTTCTTTACATTGCTTAAGATATTAATGAAATATGTAACATTAGAGTCACTGAACATGTAAAAGGAGCTAAGATCTCATCAAAGATATAAGAATTTATTTAGGCAATTGTTATTAAGTATGATGATAATTAAGAAGAAAGTTATATCAGTATAGAGAATCTTGTAGAATTCAATCATTAAGTCACTTTACTAATAGTAGCATAATTTTCATATGGTGATATGGTACAAGATACTTAGATGATTGACTTAGTGCATATGGGAGATTATTAGTTTACGTCTTACAGTTAAGCGGCTTAGTTGTAGTTAAGTGACAAAATATTTAAAGGCATTACTTATCTTGTACATAGTTAGATATATGTGATAAAGTCCATACATTTTAAAAAATATATAATTATGAGATTTATATTACATTTATATACTATCCCTAAAATGTTCTTAGTCATTATTTTATTAAAGTGGATATTAATAGATCATAAAAAGACTAGTATATGTTATGTTTTTCCTTATTAAAGAAGTAGTTGATCTTATAGACTAATGTCTAAAGATACTTAAACAACCGTGTGGGTTCTTGTTAAAGAACCAGTTCATTGAACTGATCCCATATGAGAAATCTATTTGAAACATTACCTATATATCTATGTGAAATCTTATTGTGATGAATGTATAAGTGATTCTTTGACTTAAGGTCTCCAAAGTTATCTTGTATAAGAATTGCTATGTTTTGATAGTACTTATGAATTATTTTAATCACGGGTAGGTTAGTCAATAGTCATTAGATGTAGCATGAACTATATGGAGGAAGATTGGTGACCAAGATATTATTTATCACCCTAAAGTGATTAGGAAGAAATTTTTGTTGTTTTTAATTATTATTGATTTGGGAAATCCTTAGTCAATATGAAATGACATTTTGTAAATAGTTTACAAATGTCATTAATTGAATCAATAGCTAATGCTAGAGAACTAATATGATTGGAGCTAAAATAGAGTAGATATTAATTCCATACTCTATGTCTAATAAAAAATTTATAATGAAATGATTGAATTATATGAAAAAAATCATGCACGAAAAGGTTAGTCAAAACTACTTTGATATTCCTAAATATTAAAGTAGTGATGATATGTTAGTAGGCATCAATCTTAATTTATGGATATAAATTATTTAATTAGAGAATCTTAAATATGATTTAGGGTTATAATTTGTATCTATTATCAACACAGTTAAGAACATAATGAGTCACATATAAACAACGGATTAAAGAAAATAAAGATATTTTAATCAAGTTAGACTTAATTATAAAGTTTAAGAAGCTTTATGATTAAATATGAGATATTTAATAAATAAGAATCAATATGAGATATTGAATCTTATTTGGGCATCATTGATATTTAATTAGAATTATTTTTAATTCTAATTAACATTTAATTTTAATTAAAATACTAAAATGTCCAGAACCTATTATAAGTAGGCTTAAGCTCTAATAGGGCTAACACTCCTTGCTTAACCCTCTCTGTAAGAATAATAGAGTTCTCTGAACTTGCTCTATGGATACCGTTAAAGGTCGGACACTTGCGCGACTACAGCAGTAGAGATGGACCGATTTTAAAAATGGTTCAAGGAATACGACAAGAATATGATCAAGCTTCAGAATAAGGTATGAATTAAGATTCATGCTTTATTATGATTTAAATTTTAATCACTTTATAGAATTAAAGTGATCTTGATTTTCAAAAAATAAAAATACGAAAAGTTTTTTTTATTCTGCTACAATTGAGATCAAATCTGTACCTAATTTCCCACCATCGACTAATAGTAATTTTATCTTTGGTGAAACTCTCTTCCAAACTCCTAGTTATGTAAGATTATTTTAAAATTATGATCACAAATTACGAGTGTAATTAACTTATAAAATAGAAAAATGATGTCAAAGTTGTGATGAAACAAAAAGCTGAAGTAAAAATATATTTGCAGATTACAGTATGATTGAGTAGTTGAAATTGTTAATAACTCCTCCAAAACCATGAACTTAACAAAAGATAGCCTGAGGTGACCTCATTTAGCATCTTGGGTTTTTTAAGGGCCCTAAGGAAAAGACATTGATCATATGAAGAAGATGTAAGTTTTTGCACTTTAACATTCAAACATAAAAGACATAAATCATACGTAAATCATTTGTGCCTATTAAGATCGCAAAAATAATAATAACCACATAGATGAAGTGAATATATCACTGACCTTAAGTGAAATTCGTAATGATGTAGATAGAACTTTCAACTAATCACTCCCTTAACTCCCTATTTGTGGCAAATGGCTTGATGGATAGCCGAATACGTTCTTTCTATATTTGTTTTCTTTATACTTTTTAGGGTTGAGAGCTGACTAATTTATATGCCTATTAACATTAAATATTTTATTTCCATCAAATACTAAATTAATGGTCAAGATTTAGCATACTATTAAATAAGGAAAAATCCTAAACCAAATTTAATATGGGCCTAAAGAAAATATGGGCCAAAACATCAAGCCATATTTCTTACATTCTCCCACTTGGCCAGATGTTTTATCGTTGTATTTAATAGTATAACATAAGGCTAGAAAAAATTAAATCTTATAAACCGTTAACATCATAAGCACCTCAACATAATAAATCATATAATGTGTATTATGACAGTCATACACAGTATAGTCATATACTCCCTCCCATATACCATTACATGAAGAACTTATTATGTTTAGGTTCATTAGTTGTATATAAACAATATACAGTCAACATACTTGTTATGGAAATACATACGAATTTCTTATTCAAACAATCATGTATACATAAACATAATGAATAAGAAATATATAATTCAAAAAATATTATTATTGAGCTCAAAAGTGTTAAAACATCATCATCAAACATTATTATCAATCATCAGTACAACCAAGACCATCCTAAGCACATATTCTTTAAATGTCTGTAGTTGTAAATCCTTAGTTAATGGATCTGCAACCATGAGATCTGTCTTAATGTGTTTTATATACACTCTTTGTTTCTGAATTTCCTCTTTAACAACAAAATACTTTAATTCTACAAGTTTTGTGCCTCTGGATTATTTGTCATTTTTAGAGAAGAAAATTGTTATAGAATTATCACAATAAATTTTCAATGACTTGCTTACAATGTCGACAACCCTAAGCCCTAAAATAAAGTTTTTTATCCATAATTCATGTATTGTTATCTCATAGTGAATGAAGCAATGATAGACTGTTTGGCACTTCTCCTTTAACTAATAGGAACAAATAGACAAACGTTGACTTTCTACAATCAACACACTTAACAAAGGCCAAATCTGAATATTTAATCACTTCTAAATAATCAGGCCTTTTATAAGTGAGCATATAATCCTTTGTTCCTTGAATATATCTCAACACTTTTTTCACAATATTCCAATTATCAATACTAGGATTACTTTGACATCTACCGAGCATCCTTACTCCAAAATTGATATCGAGTCTAGTATAGGTTTGTAGGTACATTAAACTACCCACAATAGAAGCATATGGAATTGTTTCCATTTCTTTACCTTCCATATCATTCTTTGGACATTGTATAAGACTAAATTTATCTCCCTTTTAAGTAGGGACTACACTTGTTGAGCATTTTCTCATGTTAAATTTCTCAAGAATTTTCTCAATATAGGCTTTAGGAGACAATCCTAATAAGCCTTCTGATCTTTTGTGGAATGTTGAAGTTCCAATCATATAGGATACCTCTCCCATATCTTTCATTTCAAAACTCTTAGAAAGAAATTCTTTTGTCTTATACAACAAACCTAAGTTATAAGCAATAAGCAAAATGTCATCAATATACAGAACTAGAAATATAGATTTTCTTCCACCAATCTTCTCAGAAATACACCAATCAACAGTGATTTTGTCAAAATTGAAACAAGTAATGGTATAATTGAACTTAATATACCATTTCTTGGAAGCTTGTTTAAGTCCATATATTGACTTCTTCAATTTACACACCATACTTTCTTTATCTTGAATGGAAAAACCTTTAGGTTGATCCATATAAACTTCCTCCTTAAGATCCCCATTTATAAAGGTTGTTTTCACATCTATCTAATGTAGCTTTAAATCAAATTGAGCCACTAATGTTAAAATTATTCTCAATGAATCTTTCTTTGAGACAGGTAAAAAATCATCCTTATAATCAATGCCATTTTTCTGAGTGTAACCTTTGACAACAAGTCTAGCTTTATATCTTTCAACATTAGCATTCAAGTCATACTTGATCTTAAAGACCCATTTACTGCTAACTTGTTTAGAACCTTCTGGTAAGTCTACAAGATCCCAAAAATTATTTTGAGCTATTGTTTTTAACTCTTCTTTCATAGTATTAATCCATCTTTCAAACTTTTCATTAACTATGGCTCGTGAAAACAAAATAGGATCATTACCAATTCCACAATCAAAATATGAATCTTGCAAATAAACCACATAATCAACAGAAATAGCCGACCTTCTAATCTTTACAAGTTTTTTAAAAGTTATACCAACTGGTTCATTTGGATGAGCTGGTGGTAAGTTAGATTCTTCATGGATGCTTCTTTATTATCTAAATGTTGTTCTTAATGATTTTGATCTTTTAAAGTAGGAACAACATTTTTTGTGGTTGTGGGTTTAAGAACATTGATGGGTAATGAAACATCAACCTTTATCTCATTAATATCAATAACTTGATTTTCAGCACTTCCACTAACCTCACCATTCTCTAAATTAACACCAGATGCTTTAACAATTCTAGAATTATCATTCGGACAGTAAAACCTATACCCTTTGGATTTCTCTGGGTAACCAATAAAGTAACCACTAACTGTTCAATAATCCAATTTTCCTTCATGTGGATAATAAATTCATTATTTTACTGGACAACCCCAAACATACAAGTGTTTTAAACTAGGCTTCCTCCCAATATATAAAGAATTTTGTAGGAACTACCTTATTAGGAACCTTATTTAATAGATACATAACAATTCTAAGTGCATATATCCAAAAACTTTTGGGTAATGAGGAATTACTTATCATACTCCTAACCATATCCATTAATGTTTTATTTCGCCTTCGTGCCATACCATTTTATTGCGTGTGCTTGGCATAATATATTGTGCATATATGCCATGACTTTTTAGGAACTTACTAAATGGACCATGACACTATCTTATTCATCATACTTTCCATAATACTCACCACCTCTGTTAGATCTTATAAGTTTCACTTTTCTATTTAATTGCCTCTCAACCTCCTTTACAAACACCTTAAGGGTATTTACAGCTTGAGATTTTTCAGGCAATAAGTAGATATATCGATACCGTGAAAAATCATCTATAAAGATGATGAAGTATTTTTCTCCATTAAAGGACAGAGTATTAAAAGGTCCATAAATGTCAGTGTGTATTATTTCAAGAAGTTGATTGCTTCTTAAGGCTCCTTTCTTGCTATGTTTGGTGTGCTTGCCCTTAATGCCTTCCACACATAAGCCAAAATTAGTAAAATCTAGATTCGGTAGAATTTTATTCTTTACTAATCTTTCTAACCTTTCTTTAGATATATGAACCAAATGTTTATTCCAAAAGTAAGTAGATTATTCATTCACCAAACTATATTTCATTCCAACATTATGGTTAATAATAAATAGGGATTCAGAAAAAGCATCATCAAGTTTCAATATATATAACCTATCCATAAGAATTCTATAATCAATAAAGGAATTATTCTTATGTAAATCGAAACAACCATGTCCACCCTTAAAGGTATATCCACTAGCATCAAATCTAGAAATAGAAACTAAATTTCTAGAAATTGAAGGTACATAGAAAGTGTTAATTAGATTCAAGTGAAACCTAGTATCTAATGTCAACTAGTAAGTCCCTACACCTTCAATTAGGGCCTTTATTCAGTTCTCCATGAACAGAAAGTTGCTTTTCGGCTTATGGCTTGGATTGTATGAAATCCCTGCATAATATTGGAAACATGAGTAGTGGCACCATAATCAAACTACCAAGTATTAGAAGGAACTTCAGATAAGTTTTATTCAAAGCATACAGAAACATAATGTATAACTTTCTTTTTGAACCAAGCCTCACATTTTGGGCAATCTTTCTGATAATGTCCTTCTTTGTTGTAAAAGTGACATTTATTTAACTTTTGTCCCTTCCTTTCACCATCATCAACCTATGAAATTTTAACAGGTTCTTTCTTCTTAAAGTTCTTGGCCTTTGGTTTAAGTTTCTTTCTAGCTCCTTGACCTACTAGATTAATAGAATGAAATCCTTGTTTCTTTAATCTCGCTTCCTCCTGAATAAGCTTACTGGACAATTCATCAATATTTCACTTTTGTGTGTTATAATTAATGTGGCATTCCATATTCAGTAGGAAGTGAGTTCATAATAAAATGCAGTAAGAAGGAATCTTCCACAATCATACCCAGTGTCTTAAGCCTTACTTTGATACTAGTTATATCAAGGACATGTTGCTGCATGCTCTTTGACCCATCAAAATTCAAGGTCGTGAGTTTAGTCATAAGTGTCCCTGCAAATGCCTTATCAATAGAGCAGAACATACCAAATTTTGATCCACTAGTGTTTTTATTCTTTTTTCCAACATTTCTAATTTTTGGTCATAGCGTATACATTTTTAACTATTTTGTCATAACACCGACTTAAAGTTTCTAAGATATGATAAATTTCATTTATTTCTTTAGTTTCAGTAACTATTTTAGATTCTTGATTTTGAATTAATAATTGTATTATTTCTTTTGATTGATTTTCAATATTAAGTTGTCTATCAAATAATTCAAATAATTGTTTATTAATACTCATAATGTGTTCTGCAGATGAGTTTTTAATTCATGAAGTTGTTTTGTGTTGAATAATTTAGTAGCTAGTTGATTAGAATTATTATTGGCATGTTTTTCATTCTCGTTAATAGATATACTTGGTTCTATAAATCTAATAGGTTTTTCTAGTCTAGTAGAATAAGATATTTAAAAAGTATGTTCTAATTTAGATAAATTTTTACTTTCACTTAAAGATAAACTAGGTAATTCTTGTAATTTTATTCGATAATTACTATTAGGGATTTCTCTTAAACTAGTTTTTAAATTTATTCCCACTTTAGCTACATCAAAGAATAATTGATCTATATATATTAGATTTGTATTTTTAAATTCAATACTATGATGAGAATTTGTCAAGGCATAACTAATTTGATACGTAATTGAAAAAGGATATTGACCTGTTATCATTAAATTTTCTCGATAAAATTTATATGCTATAGTAATTGTTTCATCTAAAATTTATGATTGTAAAGGAATTCCTAGTCTAATTCGAGTATTAAATTTTAGTTTTCCATAAGCGAGGTTTCCATTCATTATTCCAATTACTTGATCTTTTAAATCTGTCATACGTTCATCAATTATATCCATTCTTATAGAAGAGCCTATTCCTTTTTGAAATGTAGAATTTAATAGAATTTGTATTTTAGAAAGATGTATATATCCAATTTTATGTGTTTTTTTCTTCAAGTATATTTTATAATTGTTTATAAATTTGTTCTTGATCTATTGAACGTATACGAATATATCCACTACATTGGTCAATTCTAATAGGAGTTTCATAAATGATTTTTAGATAATAAATTATATTTTTTCTATTAATTAGATTTCTAAATGGATGATGAGTAATATCCTATCCATCTTTAAGGTTAATTGTGTTTTTGCTTTTTGTTTTTGTTTTTCTTATGATAAAAGAGTATTAATAGAGAAAATACCAGTAAATTCTGTTAGATCTAAAGTATCTATATTTAAAATATTATTATTATTACTTGTATTGTTGGTGGATTCAAAGTCTAGAATTAATTCGGCCATGTGAGACTTGTAGATGTGCTGCAAGTTGATTTCGGGTATAAACAGCTTGTTGTTTATAGAAGTTATACTTTTGAGTTGCTAGATCTATTCTTTTTTTGATAGGAGCTAAACCGTTACTATAAATAGAAAATTAAAGATAATTATAGCGAGTTTCATAGTATTCTTTTTCAACTTTATATTGGTTAACTAATATTTCTAGATGAAGAATGTTTTCTAATAGTTTATTACAATATATACAATTAGTCAAGAGAGAAGACATACTTATTATAAATAATGGATTTTATAATGTTCTTGCAATTATTGATATAGTTGTTTTATTTATAACTTTTTTTGATTATATATTTCGGCATATCTTGCTAATTGTTTGAACTGAATATAAGTATCTGTAATTGTTTGAACAAGTCATCTACTCAGGGATAATTTTTTCTCAGTATGAACAATTAGTAAATGAATATTATGATAGGTAGTGCAAACAGGTATAATGAAAGAAAATATGATATGAATTAAAATAGACGTAAACATAAATAGGATAGATTAATGCTAAGTAAAAGGATTAAAAAATTTGAAACACAATTATTATTCATACCTTTTATGTTGTCCCCCTGCGTTTTTCTTCTGCAAAGCTAATTCTCTTAGGCTATACAGAAAAGTTGTAAAGAAGAGACAAAAGATAAGCAATAAGAGTGTTTTATTTTCTCATGCCCTGAAGGCCTGCTGCTTCTTACATTATATAGAACCTAAAAAGGTTCAAACCAGATAAAGTAAAAACTAAAAAGTAGATTCCTTCTGAAAAGGAGTCAACTTTTGAAAAAAGAAAAAGAAAAAAAAGATGTTGGCCATATGGGCGACAATGAGTACATAACTTTAATGATTAAATTATTAATAATTACAATCAATAATACTTTTCAATCTTCAATAATTACATCATCTAACAAGCTATCATTAACAAGCTATCATCTTTGGTGTTTGATGTTGAAGGACAATGAGGACACTTATGAGCTGGATAGTACTGTAATTGCTTACAGATGATTTGTTTCCAATTGTTATATAAAACATCAAAGACTCTAGAAGTATTTGAAAATTGAGCTTCAACTTGTTTGATTAGCTGTAGAGATTCAGCAGCTATTGGGGTCTTATAAGTGGATGTCATAAGAAGATTGGGTCATGATAGTTGAGTTTAATTAATGACTCAGAAGTAACTTTCAAACACTGTAATAAACTCCTTCGATGTAGTGGAGATTAAACTAGTTGAGTGAATCCTAAATGACTTCATACTTTAGAGGATCATCTATTGGTGGGTACATTTCATTACTAATTCCAATCTGAACATAGGTCAGTCTGGATAGTTGTATATATGAATCCTTGAAGTTGTCTGCTTTGGTAAAGATAGGATAGATACTAAACATTTTTATAAAAATTTCCCTTTTCTTGGCAAATCTTTCCTATTAATTTTTTACTGTAAGAGTAAATCTAGCTGGAAATTTAGCCAGGCTATGTAAATTTATTAAATAAATTGTGTCTACTAAACCACTCTGAAAAAAGAGATAAGTGGTAAATGGATCAGGTTCTAGAAAAATAATGGCTTTTGGTCCATATCTTCCTCATTTTTGGGGATAATATTGAAAAAAAATTTGTTCTTCAGTCCATCTATTAAGGGCTTGAAAAAAAATCATAAAAATGTCTGGATTGATTTGCTTCATTTCTTCCTTAAGAGCTTTCGTGGGTATAGCATTGATTCTTTCCATATTTACGGGTTTACCCAATGTTTTCATTATGGACTCAGAAGATTTTTTGTCCAAAGCCTATTTGTATTAAGGTTTAAGTACATGATTTTTCAATTCTAACAGGGCCTTTTCTGCTTCTGATCAAGTGGAATAACTTTTATGGATAATTAAGGTTTTTCCAATGATATGGACTGAAGCTTTATGTCATTCATCATAAATGCCAACCATGGGTCCATTAAATATGACATAGGTTTTATTTTCATTGAAGTCTTCTTATTTTTGGTATAAGATGGGTTCTGGTTTAGTGATTGAAGGACTAGGTTGTACAGTAGGTGTACATGCTTGAGTTATTTGTTGTGGGGTACTGAGTTGGATATTTGAAATGGTTTGTTTTTTAAAGAGTTGTATGGTAGTTCTTAGTTGATTGATTTCTTTTGTTACTATCCCTACTTACTGTTGGAGATCTAATAGTTCTGCTTGTTTCTTTGTGAGTGAGTTCTTCAGGCTTAATATGGATGTTCCATTCTCGAGTCAATGTATTTGCAATACTGTTAACAGTAGATTTGATATATTGTATTTGGAAATTATGTTGGGCCAACTCTAGTTTCCATATAATTAATATTCCTTAATTATAATTGGTTTTAATATTGTATTTAGTGAATCCACATAGATATTTTGAATATGTTGGAATCAGAAATTCGACAGGTAATAAATCCACTTTCCACTTGCGTAAAGTTTTAAGACATGTTAATGTCTCTTTTTCATGAATTGGATATTTCCTTTCAGTGGGATTAAAAGTCCCATTAATATATTTACATAAAAGATAATTCCTTGATTTGGATGGTTTTGCCATTACGTAGCCAACCCATGTATCTATACTTACATCAATTTGTACTAGCAATTTATCCTTTTCAGCATAATTATATAATTCCAATAATTTTTTACAAAGATTTTTAACAATTTTACATTATTAGTATCTTTAGCCGTTCGTGTCCATTGATGTTTTGTACTACATATAAGTTGTAATTTCTTTCTTTCTTTAGCTAAATCTTTTAAAAATCCTTTATTAAAAAAAATTGAGTAATCCTAAAAAAATTTTTAACTTTAGTAATATTTTTAACTTATCAAGAAACTTATGTAATTTTTCAAGAATATTAGGCTGTAATTTTAAAAATCCATTATGGAATTCTATACCTAAATATTATATGTTTGGTTGTGCTAGTTTAATTTTCTTTTTACTTAAAATTAATCCTTTGTGTTGACATCTAGTAAGTGCTTCTTTTACTTTTTTCAAATAATCTTCTTTAGTTTTGTTTGAAATAATAATAATATCATCAATATAAGCTAAAGTAAATTCTTTTAGTTCTTCTAAATTATTATCCATAAATCTTTAATAAATTCCAGGAGCTTGTTTTAATACAAAAGGTAATACATTCCATTAATAATGCTTTTGTGGAGGACAAGTAAAGGTTGTTAATGGATTTGTATTTTCGTGTAATCTTAATTGTCAATATCCAGATTTTACATCTAATGTAGTAAACCACTGATGTCCTTTTAATCGACTTATAATATAATATTTTCTAGGTAATTTATAAGCATCCCCTACATTAGATTTATTTAATTCTTTATAATTAATTACCATTCGTATTTTTTCTCGTTTTCGTTCAGAATAATTGTTTACATAAAAAGCTAGAGTTGAATGTTTACTTGTACTAGGAGCTATTAAATGTTTTTCTATTAATTCAGAACATTCAATAATAAATACTTGTACATCTTGTTGAGTATATGGAATATTATTTTTAATGTTAATATCTTTTGTGGGATCTTTTAATTTTATTTATACTAATTGTTTGTTAGTATTTTTATTAGGATCTAATAGATTTTCACTACAAACTTGTTCTATTAATGTTTCGATATCTGTTTGTAAAGTAAGGTTATTAAGAAGATAAAATTGTAATTGATTTAATTTTTTGGTTATAAGATTTAAAGTTTTATAATACGTAGTATGATATATTGGAATTTGAAGAATTATTGATTTTTGATTTAAAGATTTTATTATTGGTGTTTTTAATCTTATATAGTGTAAATACTGATAAAAAAGGGTTATAAAGTTTTAGAAAATTATCCCCTAGAATTAATGGTAGTCTTGATTCTTGATGATATATCAAAGGAATTATAAATGCATAATTTTCAATAATAATATTGTTATAATGACTTACATATCAAATAGATTTAATACTTCCATAAGTTATTCTTATTTGTAAACGTTTGTTTAATTTTTTCCAACTTGATAATACTATTTTGGATGCGATACAAATAGTAGCACCGGTATTTGTATAAGCATTTAATTTTTTATTCTAAAAAATCACTTGAATAAAGGTTGTGTTCAGATTAAGATGTTGTTGGGGTGTTTGGAGTTCATATAGAGAAGGGATTGTGGAATCAGTTTCGTATTTAGATTCTATAGGTTCTATATTATTTTTAAAAGCAGAACTTATAATATTAAATTTTTCTTTATATTTATTTTGATTTCGTTTTGGACAATTTTTAGCATAATGTCCTTCTTCTTTACATAACCAACATTTACAGGTTTTTTTCTTTAAGGACAATAATTTTTTTGTTTTAATTTGTCTATATTGTCTTTTTCTAAAAAATCTTTTATAAGGTGTCTTTAGGAATTTCTTGTATCGTTTTGTGGGATATTTTTTCCTATATATACTTCTTACATTTATGTTTATATTTTGGTTTTCTTAACTTTTGATAAGTAGTAGATTCACAACCATATTGTTGTGGTACTTTTGAATATTTAGAACAACATAATTGAATATCATTATGTCTTAAAGATTTTTTGTAATTTTGCTTCTAATCATTTTTATGATAATACATCTTTAACTATTCAAATAATACCTCCTAAATTATAAGTAACTAAATTATCTTTTTGTTTAACTAGAAATAATTCTTCAACTATTTTATTTATAGGTTAGGCTAGTTTTTGAATAAATATTTGTATATGCATTTCTTGTTCAGTTTGAGTAAGTTTATAATAATATTTTTTAAATTCACAAATATATTCTTCTAAATAACAGATATCTCATATTCTTATATTATTAAATGCCATAAAGTGTTTTTTTCTTTCTTCATTTTCAATTTCTTGTTTATATGAAATTATATCTTTGCCAATAAATTCTTTATAAATTTCATTGGTAACTACTTGAAAGGCTTTTATTGGTTCAAGTTCATTAAGAAATTTAGTGGTATTTTTATTCTTATTTCATTATCTAATAAAATCCTAAACTCTAAACCTTAAACCTTAAATTTAATACTATACCAGTAGTTTTATAAGTAATAAAATTCCATAGAGTACTAATATTGGTTAGTCCTTCAAATGGTTTTTCTAATTGGATGACTAAGGCTAATTCATTTGACCATTCAAATAATAATTTTTCGGGAGATAAAACATAATCTAAATTTAATATTCCATCTGAACCTAAAGTTATATGTTTTGGAGTATATTCTTTAAGAAATTTTCTTAGTTTATTCTCTTTTTTATAATATCCAAAACGTGTTAAATCTTTTTGATTTTGTATAGGTTTGTATTGGCAGTCATAATAGTTAACTTTAGTATCTCTTTTTTTTTTCTCAACTTTAACTTGATTCAGTTGATCTTCTGGTTTTGGTTGGTCTACATAGATTTCTTATTGATCAGAGTCATAATCATAGATAATTTCATCTTGGTTTGTAATAGGATTAATAAGTTTATAATTTATAAATGGTTTATCTTCAGTTTAGTGTTAATTTTTTAATTAATTGGGTAATTTCTTCTAATTGAGAATTAATATTTTGTTCTATACTTTCCATGGTTTTACCAAAGTAATAGGAGTTGAGCTGGATGTCTCTGATACCAATTTTTGACCCATTAGTGTTTTTGTTGTTTTTTCCATCATTTCTGATTTTTGGTCTACAGCGTATACCTTTTTAACTATTTTTTCGTAACGCCAAAATAAAAACACTAGTGGATCAAAAATTGTTCCACAAGCTTAAAAAATCTTTAGTATTCTAATTTTCCGTGCTAAGAAGAGTAGACTTAATGTTGCTAGTAATTGTCATTTGCATAAAATTCAAACATAACTTATTAGACATTGCCCATGACTTATAGTTTGTCTTTTCAACCTCTGTACTAGTATCATTAAGGTCAATAGGCTTATCCTTAAATAGTGCCAATTCAAGATATAAAGCACCTAAATAGAAAGTGACTTATTCGTTCCATTCAAAGAAATTCATACTAGTGAACAAGGAAACAGATGAAGCTTGAGAGTGAAGGTTGATAACTACAAATATATCAATGCTCACTAATTAACAAATTCATACAAGAAGCACATATATAAAATATATTGCTCGGTAAATATAACAATATATATCATCCCTATTACTAGAATGCTACTTACATTTTAAAAGAAAATTAAATAAACTTCATCAAATACATCTAGCATCTTTGGATAAATATATATATGTGGGAAGAGCGTATCAATTTTCTACTTTATATTTATTAGTTATAGAACATTGATTTATCTTTGAGTAAAGTCGTTAATTTCTATCAACTAATAAAATTTTCATAATAGTATTTCATAAAATAC
>JANZXR010377022.1:0-18265 GCA_027575705.1 Erythroxylum echinodendron
TCTATTTTTGTACAAAGGTAATTAAATGAATTTATTCGTTTTAAGTTCCATGGGTGGGGAATTCCTCCCTCGTGGGGGCACGCGTCCAGATGTCACGCAGGACGTCGGGCCCGTTGACCCGCCCGGGGAGGTGTTCCAGCAATAATACATCCACTACATTATTGAATTAAACTAGTTCATCCAAACTCTAAATGGTGATAACATTCTATTACCATTTAGGTTCCTATCTTTTAAATTTTAATTAAACCACTTACTTTATATTAAAGAAACATTCAATGTTTCATGGATATAATATTTTTGTAAATCAAGGATTATCCAAAGTTAAAAAATTAATTTCTTATAAAAACCAATCATTATATCTTATTTTTCTTATTTTCTAGTAGTTAACATAAGTGAATTTTTTCTCTTGTCTTTCTCCCTCTTACTCTTCTAGTTTTATGATTCTTTCTTCTTTGCTTACCATCCTCAAATCATTACGATACTTAATCTAGGTACTATGATGTCAAAATGGTTGAAGAAATCCCAATTAAAATCTTACTATAGTGATTGTTATATTTGTGGTGGTATTTGTATATGAAAGTGTCTAAAGTTGTACTCCTTTCTCATAACTTCATTCATATATTTTTCAATAAAAATTAAAGATATAAAGGACATACATGATTCACTAGCAATGTCTTCATAGTTGTCAAGCAAACACCTTTTCTTCTTTGATGATGTTAATTACAAGTTGTTTAAATGTCCTAACTCTATCAATATTAACTTAAGAAAAAGGGGAAAAAAACTCAATTTTGAGAAAGACCTATTGAAGTATTGTCTCCCTCCAGTCTTTCCCTTTTATAGAGAAAGATAGGTTTTTTTTAAATCTAATTATAATTAAACTCTTAGATATAATTAAATTCTAATTCTAATTAGTATTAGAATTTAATTTTAATAAAATTAAATATCTTATATTTGATCCATGAAATCCCCTAAACTTTATAATCATGGCTAACTTAATTTATTAATTTTCTCTTTATTTCTAATCTATTAGTTTTCTAATATGTTGGCGATGATTATAAATTATAATTATAATTCATTATTAGAATTAGATAATTGATCTTATGACCTATTCAATTATAGGTAACTTAACCAATAGTACTTGGATATAATATGAACTGTAATTAAGGATAGAGTTCTACTATTCATAATCTTAATACAACCATCATAATAAGCACATTCGCTTACATACAAGTAATGTTCCCCTTGGGATCATCATAATTAGGTTAGTTCAACGAACTTATTTATTAATAAGAATTTACAAGTTTGTTTAAATATCTCCATACTTTGATTTATGAGATCATCTTTTTCTTTATACAAAAGAAACAAAACGTGTGCTAGTTTTATTATTTCATCGAAACATTGTCTTGATGAAACTATAATTAGAATAATTTAGGATATAAATACAATTTGAATCTTATTATTATGATCTAATCGCAATTTCATTTGTACAATAATTATTAGAGATATTTTATTTTTATTATTAAGTATTAAATATAATTAACAAAATATATAAAGATAAAAACACGTTTATTAAATAAATTAATAATTTCATATATTAATTGCAATCAGTTGTAAAGGCATAATCTAACAATGGAACCAAATGACCTTTGTTAAAGAAACATGGATTTTATAATGATATTTTATTCCACTAGTGAGGAAGATAATGAAACAAGAAGATAAGTGACGAGAAATAATGAAATTGATGAAAAATGACACCCTATAATTTTAAACAACCATTATTTTGATTTAAAATATTAAATGATAGAGGTGTGGAAGACTACTTTCATATATGAACAACTTAAAAAATTGAAGAAATAGAAACAACATGCCTTACATACAATAACATTAATTATTCTTAAATATATCAAATAAAATCGAGATTGAAGAACTCAATTTTTATTTTGAATTTCTTCAAATTGGGAAAATTATGATTTTTGAATTAAGGCAAAGTAACATGTTAACTTATGATTATTGTTATAATTTCTCTTTTTGAAGGTTTCACGTTAATTAAATATGAAGGGTGACCTAAAATGCGTCAAAAGGTGTAATACCAAAATGGAATTTTTTTTTAACATAGATGATGAATTTTATTAATAAAATTTAAACTTTATGTCATAGTTTTGTCCCTATGTTATTTTGAGAAAAATGTCTTGATGTTTTTAGTTTGATAAGCATATGATACAAATATTTATGAAATTATGAAATAAACTCTTGGAAATTAAAGAGATAATGACATTAAAAGTAAAAACATAGAAGAATTTTGTTTATATTTTGCATTTTTTGAAAGTGCACACAAATTTTTCTAATAATAATGGAATATTATAAATTTCTTTTATGTGAAGTGAGCAACACTTTCAAAATGACACTAATATAGAGGCATATGTTTTTATGTATTTACTTTAACATGTAATGCTTTTAGTAGTTAAGTCTTACATTAGATACCACTAAGACTAATGCATGGTTTGGCACAACACAACTTACTACCAATATGAGAAACTTACCTCTCAGTATGTAACATTTTTTACAACATTTTCAAGTGTTATGTTAGGCAATATATAATATAGTGTCTGAAGAATTTGTTTTAAACCTTTTGCTATGTTTTTTCTTTAGCATTCCAATTATTTTTCCATTGGATGCACTTTATTCAATTTTTTACCACATTTTCAAATGTACAAACACTATTTCCTGTGACAGAGGGATCAATAAATGAAAAAAAGAGGTAAACGAAAGAAGATTTCTAATTTATTATGTATGGCTCATATAGACAGGTATATTTTAGAGTGTTCGGTTGAACATAATTTAACATACAATCATATGTTAGGGCATGCTCTTCATTAGAAAGAAGAAGCAAAGACACGACTTGGAATACGAGGGTGTCTATGCATATGTTCGTCACTAAAAACAATTAGAGTTGTACATGACCTATGACATATATATCTTTATGATTGTGTCCCTCCTTAGAGGAAAATCCCAAAGAGTACATGGGCTAGAATAAGAGTGTGATTGTACCCATGTTAGTCATTATAAAAATGTATTGTTAAATATTGCCTAGAATATGGTTATGTTTGAAACAAATTGCTTATTTAAGAGGTGATGGAAGATCTCTAGGTTTTATTGGGGATATTATACAAAATAGTTTGGAGATGATGTCAAGACCATGTCTCACAATACAACACAAGTGATATTTAACATTGTACTAGGTAAGGTTTATATATGCATATTAAGGTAACCTTATTTTGGCACAATGAAAAAGATGACCGCTTTACTTTCGAGGATATAGATATACAAATTTGTTAAATCTTTTAAAATTCTTAAATTCTTGTTTCTCCTTTTTTATACCATTATACTTCTAAATTTCTTAACAATTGGTATCAAAGCACACATAAGATATTGATGATTTATGCTATAAAATTTGAAGTGGAGATGTTTAATAGAATTAGCAGCTTTAGGTTATGGAAACAAAAATAGAAGCATTTATTTGTGTAATAAAGGATAATAAAAGGTTTGCGTGAGAATGAATCAAACGACATAGACGCACTCCATTGGCAATAATTATAGGTTTGAGTAATGGGAACGATCTGATTTTGTCTGGTAGATAAGGTCATATACCATATTATAGGTATGTCATCCCCTATAAAGATATGGAAAAAATTAGAGAGTCAACATATGTTAAAGTCCTTTACAAACATGTATTTAAATTAAGGGCTAAATATATTAAAGATGTTGAAGGGTACATATCTAGAACATATTAATGCTTTCAATTAAATAGTTATTGTCCTTTAAAGGCTCAAGGTGACTATTATAAATGAGGACAAAGTAACGATCTTGATGTGTTATTTACATCCCTTTTATGAATATATAGTGACTATCTCACATTGGAAAGGAGTATTATTGGTGTGAAAGATCTCATTGTTGCCTTATTAGCTTACAACCAACAGAGATGAATACTAGTAAACGCTCTTAATGTGAAGGATTTTATATAGAGAAAATTAGGATTATGAGATAAAGTATGGCTATGCTAAAAGGTATTTTAGGTCTAAATCTAAGACAATAAGTACTAATTAATGCTAAAAGTATTAGTAGATGATACATATTAGAAAGGGAACTGTCTAAAAAAGAAAAATAGGGTGGCAAAAGAAAAACTATTGACTCATCAATCTATGGTAATATAGTGTAGAATGATGATTCATATTGTAATGAGAGGGATACAATTTATATTTCAACAAGTTAAATCATAGACACACGGATCCTAGATATAGGATGAGCATATCACATGATGCTAAACAAGGAGTAATTTGATTCATACATATTGGGCAATTTCATTTTATCTGATTGGGTGATGATAAAGCGTATGCAATGACATATTAAGATTAAGATGTATGATGGTTTCATTAAGATGTTGAGTAATGTGCCAAATTTGAGAAAGAATTTAATTTCTTTGAGTACTTTACATATTAATGGTTTTGATTAAACAACTAATGAGGATAACAGTAAGGTGGTTAAGGATTTGTTGATTGCGATAAAAAGGGCTAAGATTGACAAGGAACATCTATAGACTGATAGGGAATATAGTTATTTATGAAGAAGTTGTTGATATATAATCAAAGGATGATAATTTTGATATCTAATATTTGTGTTTGGGTCATTTTAGTGAACATGGGATGGTGGAACTTTAGGAAAAAAACTCATTAAAGGATGTCAAATGATGTAAGTTAGTCTTTGATTATATGCATTTGGAAGTATATGGTCTTACTGGAGAAATGTTAGGTGGATCTTAATACTTTTTTTTACCTTTATCAATAATTTCTAGAGAAAAGCTTAGGTTTATGTAATATCACCCTCCCTTTATATATATATATATATATATATTATTCACCATATCTTCCTATTTTATAGGTATATTAATAGTGGAACCCATAACGTAAGGTTGATGATGATAAGCACATCAACCAAGTAAGTTCATATCTATCTATCGATACTAAATCTATACCCTTTATTAAGTGTGGTTCTAGATTGGTATGATTGATTACAAGTTAATCAAAGATAGATGCCCCTATCCTTATACACGTGGATGTGATATGATGTGATATGAGATAGATATATAATTATCTACAAGTACGTACATGTATATATGTAAGTTACGTAGTCATTATCATGATGCCTACACTAATAATACCATGATATCTAAATCTATGGATATGGGTATGGGTACCTATCACATACTACATGTATTTTTGATGGTTTTCACATGACTGAGTGCTTGTCTTATGAAATTATGTGATTAATATTTAGATTGTATATGGATGTGTTTAATTGTGATTATGAAGGAAACAAAATCTATAAGACATGCCACCTGATAGGTATACATTAGGACTAGGTGCGCATAAGTTTGATCATGAGAGAAGATTGTTATATGATATTGCTATATGATATAAATTGACTCCGGTTGTTGCTTAGCTCCATATAGGGTCCTTATTTGATATGTATATTACTGATGAGATTGTGAATTAGGACATATTGAGTGAGGTCTATTTTATTAGTGATGTTTGGCTCCCTAGATCCCTTTTAGACTAAGAGAGCCTTACAACTATATAAATATAGGTGTATGGCTAGGCTATTGATGATGCTTAGCTCCCCACAAGCATTTAAGATGTAATATTGTGAGAATTTACCCTTGGAGACTATGGTCCTATGGATATTCCTTCTACCCAATTTGTTGTGTATTATATGTGATTGGTCATGCATCATATGTATATATATGTTTATAATAATATAAAATGTATATTGTGTGAGCAGGTTGTTGAGTGTTGAGGGGAGATATAGACTTACTCAATGAGATCTGACTCCCTTCAATTTTATTTTTAGGTTCAGCTGTCACTAACTCTGTAGTAGTAACTCTGAGGAGCATCGGTTGTAATATATCTACTTCTACGTATTATTTTCAATTATTTTCACTTGTACTTGTATCTTGGCATCCACAATGATACGATTTAGAATGTTGGAAAATTTTCTTTTAATGAACACTAATTTTTTTATACTTTATTATGCTTATACTTGCGTATGCCTTTGTTTTTATCTATTTTTTAAGATTTTACATTTATTTCTAACACTAATTGTCAGGTTTATATGCAATCTAAGGGATTCAACTTTTAGGTTTTATGTATTAATCACATGCCTATTCAGTTTATGATAAAGTTAGTATCAGAGCCTAGGCTAAAAGATTTAAGGACTAGAGTATCAATCTACTTGTTAATGCGGACACATCTTTAAAATAGCTTCCTTACTCAGAATACTCATCAACTCTAATTAATGGTACTAAATATTCCTTTATTACCATTGCCAACATGGATAGACATGTGCGATTTCTTACCCAACTTGACTAGGAGGCCCACTATAAGGCTTTGGTACAATATGAGGTGCCTTCGCCAGCTACCTTAACGTAAGCACAAGATGACCAGAACTTGAGAGGCACCTATAAAAGAGCTAAAGGTTTCATAATAAGTTTAAGAGGAACCCATATTTAACATGCAAACATTTCTAGTAGGAATATAAGCTAACAATGACATGTTTTAATATTCGATTATGATGATGCAGTAATAATAATAGCAAGCCCCATTACCAACTATAGCCCCGGACTAAAACATGTTTAATATGTAGTTGTTAATGATGTATTCAAGGTTCTACCAATTAGAATTTGACGGGACTAGGTATAAGGAGGCCATTGATTTCCTCAATAAGATGGATATTTCACGCAAGAGGTTGTACTGTTCTGATATCCAACTAGTGAGATTGGTGGAGATGTCTTTATAGGGAGTGGCCAAGGATTGGTATCGATACCACATCCTTCCATACTTAAGCGTAGTGACCTAGTTGTAACTTAGGGAAAAGACTGTTTCCTCACTTTTACAGCTTAAAAGGCACTTATATTAGAGTTTTTGAATTTATGTTAGGGAGATATAACGGTGGATGAGTATACCACTGACTTTATTCAGTTGAGTTGACATACCTTGGATATTATTTTATATGAGGTGAGGAAGAATAACTAATATGTACTTGGGTACTTGGGTATTTGGGTTAAGACCCCTTTTTGTTAGTATGACTATGAGTTATCTTGAGAAATTCTTTGGTGGATATGGCCAAGCAGTTAGAAAGGATCCTTATGGAGCAAGGTGTTTTGTTTGTTGGAGAGTATAGTAAGATGCATTCAACAGGACCCTTTAGTTTTCAACAACAATTAAACTTTTTTCCAAGATGCAGTCAGAATGGGTGCTCTTAATAGAGGGTTATTCGAGCACATGATAAGGTGAGATCTAGCCGTAGACATTCAAGAGGATTTAGGTTCATACCTAGAGTAGGAAATAATAGTAATGGACAGAGTCTAAACATAGTAGTTTAATCTTAGTATCCTTTATTTTCTAATAGCGCAGTAAGGCATGCCAAGGCCTATACTATATATGACTAAGAGGCCACTATAGATTATGCCAATATTAGCATCTAATTAAAGCCTATCCAGTAATAGGATATTAGCATACCTCTTCTAATTTGGTTCATCCTTTATTTTAGTAGCCACAAGGGGGACCATATTTTGGTGTCCAGCAAGGTAAGGTTTTGGGGGAGGCGTTTAAGAGGTAGGTTTAGAGGCTGCAATCAAAGATAGTCCTTTAGGTCTTAGTATACAGGTCATGGTCAAGCCACGTTGTTCACCTTTAAACTTTAAGATGCATAAGTTTCAAATGCAGCGGTATCTAGTATTCTTCTAAGCTTTATAACAGAAGTCAAAGTTTTGATAAGTCTTGGAGTGATCTATTCTTTTATGTCTCCAAAATTTGTTATAAGACTAGAAGTAGTACCAGATAAGATGGAAGAATCCTTATCTATATCCACACCTCTTAGTGATGGCATATAGGTGGATTTGATCTACTATTTGTGTCTTATGGAGATTGATGGTAGGATATTAGTAGTGAATCTTATTGTGCTACCGGTTATAGATTTGACATAATATTTGGGCTAAAATGGTTATTTATTTATTACACCACCCTAGATTATAGAGAGAAAAAAGTGGTGTTGTAAGGTAGAGTTTAGTTTTGAGGGAGATAAGAGGACCATCACTTCCAACATAGTTTTAACATTAATGGCCAATAAGATATGCTCAAACAGGGGTGTCAATGATTCTTAGCCTTATTTAGGGATACCTCTATAGAAATTAATAACCTCAAAAGTGTTCCGGTAGTTTGGAAGTTTTGAGATGTATTTTTTGAAGAGTTAATAGGGCTACCTACAGATAGAGATATTGAATTTTACATTGATCTAGTTTTAAATATAACTTTGATTTCTATACCTCCATATAGAAAGGCACTTATAGAATTAAAAGAACAATTGTAGGATTTATTAGATAAGGGTTTCATAAAGCCTAATTCATTGCCCTAGGTCTTATTGGTATTGTTTATAGAAAAAGGATAGTTCTCTTCAGTTGTGTGTTAACTAGAGGCAGTTGAATAAGGTGACCATCCATAACAAATATCAATTACCCTAAATCAATAGTTTGTTTGATTAGTTTAGGGTGATAGCTATTTATGTAAGATTGGCCTAAGGTCTAGATATCATCAGTTAAAGATTAGAGGAGAGGATATATCTAAAACTACCTTTAGGACTTAATACAACCATTATGAATTCTTAGTAATGTCATTTGCCTTTCCAACGATCCAACAGCTTTCATAAGTTAATAAATAGAGTGTTCAAACTCTTCTTGGATAGGCTCATGATCATATTTATTGATAATTTTTAAAGTATTTGCAAGCAGATAAGGAGCATGCCTAACATTTGAGACTAGTGTTGTAGACACTTCAAGAACATCAATTGTACGATAAGTTCTCAGAAGGCGAATTTTGGCTTAAGGGTGTCACATTCTTAGGACATATGGTATCTTAAGGAAGGATACAAGTGAACCTGAAGAAGGTGGACGTTGTAACAAACTAGGAAATACTAAATAAAGTGACAAAAATGTGAAGATTTTTTAGATTAGAAGGCTACTATTAAAGATTTGTCCAAGATTCTTCCAAGATAGCTACTCCATTGATACGTCTAATGTAAAAGAATGCCATTTCATTTGATCTTATACCTATGAGGAGAGCTTTCAAATGATGAGAAGTGTTTAACTATAGTTTTAGTCACGGTAGTTTCCAACTAAAGATAGAGCATTTCAATTGTACTGTGATTCTTTGAGAGTTAGCCTAGGCTACATGTTGATGCAGAATGGTGGAGTGTTCGTTCATGCTTCCATTCAATTAGAAAGGCATAAAAAAATTATCTCACTCATGATTTAGATATGGCAGCACTGATATTTTCCTTAAAGATTTGGAGTTGTTATATGTATAGCGAGACGTGTGAAATTTATGTAGATCACAATAATTTAAAATATTTATTTCAACTGAAGGACTTAAATCTAAAGAAAAGAATGTAGATGGAACTACTAAAATATTATGATTGTACAATTTAATATCATCCTGGGAAGACAAATTTTGAAGCAAATATCCTAAGTAGGAAGTTCTCAAGTAGTTTGGCACATATCTTAGTTGAGAGGAGAGCTTTGACCAAGGAGTTACATGATTTGATAGATCAAGACACTCAATTTCAATGGTGAGCATCAAAGTACGATTGGTATTGTTAAATAGGATCAAGGTTGCTCAAGGCTAATACCCTAAGCTTCAAAGGCTTATGTATAAAGAAAGAGAAGGACATCACACAGATTTTGAGATTGATAGGGGTATACTAAAGATGAATGGGAGATTATGTGTTATAAATGTAGAGAAATTGAAGGAGGAGATTTTAGAGGAAGCGTACTATGCAACATATAATGTACTTCTAAGTTCCATTAAGATGTATCATAGTATGAGAGGCACATATTAGTGGGACGATATGAAAAAGGATATGGCTAAATATGTCTCTTAAGTGCTTAACTTGTCAACAAGTAAAATTTGAGCATCAGAGACGCTTGAGTAACTTACATCCATTTGCAATTCCTAAATAGAAACGAGAAAAGATCACAATGGATTTCATGGTTTACTTACTTATATAAGGAGTCAATGTGGTTTAATTTAGGTGATCATAGATAAATTAAAAAATTTAGCCCATTTTTTATCAATGAAGACCACCCAGTTAGTGTCAAAGCTCACTCAAATGTATATCGAGAGAATAAAAGTTCTCATCTCAGTTTTGGAGGAAATTTTATGAGGCATTAGGCACCATATTTGATTTCAGCACAACATTCCATCCTTAGATTAATGGACAATCTAAGAGGGCAATTAATAACTTAGAAGATATTTTGAGGATATGTGTGATGGAATTTGGTGATGGTTAGGATTTACGCCTACCTTTGATCAAGTTCACTTACAATAATAACTATCGCAGTAGCATTTAAATGGCACTTTACGAGGCATTATATAGATAAAAATGCATATGATCGATGTGTTGGGAGGAAGCCGCAAGAGGCAATTGGAGGGGCCAGAACTAATTAAGATCACATAAGATAAGATTCCATTGATCAACTAAATACTAGAGATAACATTTAATAGACAAAAGAGTTATATAGATATGGAGTGCAAGGATGTGGAATTTTAAGTCGATGAATTCATATTTCTAGAGGTATCCCTAATGAAGGGTATGATGAATTTTGTAAAAACAAACAGAAAATGTTTCTAAGATATGTTAGGCTTTATGATACAATAAAGAGAGTTAGAAATATGAAATATTGATTGGCGTTACCTCTAGATATGTCATAAGTCCACCTAGTATTCCACATTTCTATAGTTTACATTTATAATCCTTCATATGCACTCTAGTAGCAGAGTGTGGAGGTGAACAAGAATTTGACCTACAAAGAAGAGCTAGTAATTATTTTGGATTCTCAGGTACATTAGTTATGGTCAAAATAGATCTATATGGTTAAAGTGATGTGGAGGAATGGCAATGCTAAGGAGATAATTTGGGAAACAGAAGAAGGGATATGAATGTTGTATCCATACTTGCTTCCTCAATAGAGCAGTATTGTAAAATTCGAGGACAATTTTTTTGTAAGGAGGGGAGCATGTAATATCCCCCTTATATGGGTACATCAAGAGTGGGACCCATATCGCAAGGTCCAAACTAACAAGCACATCAATTAGGTAAGTTGATATCTATCTACTGATATCAAATCTATACCTTCTATTAAGTATGCCTCTAAATTGAAATGGTTGATGACTTGTTAAGCTAAGATAGATACTCCTATCCTTTTATACGTCGATATGATGTGATATCATATATATATATAAATATAGAAGTAGCTACAAGTATATACATGTATATATAGAATTTAAGCTATCATTATCATAATGCCTAAGAAAATAATACCATAATATCTAGCATATAGATACAAGTTTAGGTAGCTATGGAATACTGCATGCATTTATGATAGTTCTTATATGACTGAGTGCCTATTTTATAAAATTACATGATTAATATTTGGATTGTGTGTAAATGTGTATGATTCTAATTATGGAGGAAAAATATACAGAAACTGCCATTTGATGGGCATGTATCAGGACCAGGTGTGCACCATTTTGATTTTGGAAGATGCTTGTGATATGATATTGACATATAAGCTAATTTTGAATGATGCTTAACTCCTAATCGAATCTTTGTTTGATAAGTATATTATTGATGTGATTGTGAATTTGGACATATAAAGTAAGGGATTATTGGTGATGCTTGGCTCCCTGTAGCCCTATTGGACTAAGAGAACTTTACAGTTATATGAATGTAGGTGTATGGCTAAGCTATAGGTGATGCTTAGCTCCTGACAATCATTTGAGGTGTAGAATTGTGAGGATTTACCCTTAAAGACTAGGGTCTTATAGATATTCCTTCTCTATAATTTATTGTATGTTGCATATGATTTGTTATGCATCATATATGTATATTTATGCTAATATAAACTATAAGTGTGAGAAAGTCATTGGGTTTTGTGAGGTGATATGGACTTACTCAGTAAATTCTGACTCCACACAACTATATTTTTCAAGTCATCTACCTCCCACTTCGTAATAGTGACTCCACAGAGCATTGGTTGTAACATGTCTACTTCTACCTATGCTTTTCAATTGTTTTCACTTGTCCTTGTACTCTAGCATCTGTAGTGATATGATTTAGTATATTGAAAATTTTTCTTTTAATGCATACTAGCATTATTATACTTTACTGTGCTTTTACTTATGCATACTAGTGTTGTTATTTTTTAAAATTTTACATTTATTTTTGCCACTAGTAGTTAGGCTTACTTATGATCTGAGGGCTTTGGCTTTCAAGTGTTATGCACTGGTCATTTGCCTGCTTTAATCAAGTGGAAAGCAGAGGTGGAAAACTTCATATGTAGAAAGATCAAGTAATTGAGACCAACCCATTGTATTAAGTAAAGGATTTCCCATTCCATAAATTTTATGAGGAACTTAATATCTAGATGCATTTTACAGTTTATAAAACATTATAGTAGAATGGTGTTTTAGAATAGATAAATAGATGCAAAATTAAAAGGGTTAGATAACTAAGACTAGATCTATTACTACCCAAACATTTATGGGAGGAAGCACTGAGTATGGCATGGTACATCATCAATAAGTCACCAAAGACTTCATTAGATGTGAAAGTTGTAGAAAAATTATGGGTAGGAAATAAAGTTGATTTTTTAAGGTTGAAAATTTTTAGTTATCCGACCAATGTATATATTTCTATTAATGAGATATCTAAATGTAATCCAAAATCAAAGAAGTTTATCTTCATTAGTTATGTTGTAAAAGGATACAATTTTTGGCATCAAACGTTAAAGAATATGATAATTAGTAGGGATGCAACGTTAATAACCAATCTATACTAAAATAAACATATGAAGGAGATATATTAGTGTAGAAAAAATCGTATGAGACCAAATGTGTACTAGTAAAACAACCTGTAGTAGCTGTTAGAAGAATTGGAATTTCTGGTTTAAGGAATAAAAGAAAAATGTCAAATGAAGAGCAAAATCATAGTATACCCAGAAATAGAGTGAGACATACTATTAGATATCTAAAAAGATATGAACTGGAAGACTCATTCTCTTTTACACTTATCATTAGTAATAAGAATCTAAATATATTTCATAAAATTATAGGATAGATGGATGAGTGTTATAGTGAAGGAAATGAAGTGTCTACACAAGAACCAAATACGAGAGCTAGTTTAGCTTCCTAAAGAGAAGAGGTTTATAAGGTATAAGTGGGTATACAAGAGGAAGCCACCATGTAATATCAAATGGGAACATAATTAAAAACATTAATTATAATGAGATCTCCTCTTTCATGTTCATATATACTTCCATAAAAGGAAGTTGCAACTTTAGTAGCTAGTTTGGACATGCAATTGAAGCATATGGATATGAAAGAAACTTTTCATCATGGTGACTTAGAGGAGTAAATTTATATTTAGTAGCCAACAAAGATTAAGAAATTTAGACAAAAGTTCCTAGTTTATAAATTGAAAAAGTTACTTGTTGATTGAAAAACCAATTCACTAATTTTACGCTTAAAATCGCAAGTGTACGGGGTGTAACTTATAGTAAAGAACAGATATCGATCCCTTAGAGATTGTGTTTAGGTGCTACTTAATTCAGGATGCTTTGTTTGAGAACCGATTTTAATAAAAATAAACTAAAAAATTAAACTAAGTCAAACAACTAAGAATGAACAAATGATAAAGCAAAAGTCCAGAAACTTAGAATTCAAGATTTAACAATTAGAGATCACATTTTCCCTATCTTATCTCCATCCTACCTTGTTAATTGAATTGTGCCTCACCTAAGATGTCCTAATGTATTGACAAATGATTAAGCAAATTATCAATCTATAAAATCAGTCCACCAATTCAACTAGTTATGATGTTATATTATGAGTAATCGACTAATTATCCAAGATATCTCTCTAAATAATCAATTAACTTGGTGAATGTAGGCCTATAGAGTGTCAATTCTCATATACAACCCTATATAATTTACTCAACTCAATTTCTCAATATATTGTAAGGTATAAGCTCAATATTCATCAAAAGCATCATTCATTCAAATCAACAATGTAGGAGTTCAATAAGTAGTTCAAAAGTAATCTCTACAAATAACTCAAGCACTCATAATGTCATTAACATCCCCAACAAACAGAAAATCCATAATAAAGATTCTACAAGAGAAAAACAAAATATGAACTAGATTAAGCAAGCTACTCCTCTTCTTTGCCAAATCTGGAAAATCTAGAGTTGGTATGCTCTTTGCCTAATTTGGAATGGAAATCTTGATTCTCTACCTCTCCCTAGGCTCTAAATATGTTTTCTAGCTTAAGGAGGCAAGTTCTCATGACCTCCCTTATTCTTCTTCTTCTGCCATATTTGTTTGAAGATTTTCTTGGGGCTTTACTCTCCTTAAATCTTATTCCTGCCTTGTGATATCTGATAATTCTTCATCACTAAATTCAGTAAACCTTTGATTCTCCTTGTGTTCATGCACCTGCAAATACATAATGAAAAGTATTAATCACTCTCAAATCAAAGTTACCCAAAATAAAAAATATGCTAAATAAACAATCCTCGATAACGACGCCAAAAACTTGTTGATTGCAAAACCAATTCACTAAGTTTACACTCAAAACTGCCAAGTATACGGGGTGTAACTTGCAGTAAAGAACAGATATCAATCCCTCAAAGATTGTGTTTAGATGCTACTTAATTTAGGCTAATTTTTTGAGAACCATTTTAATAAAAATAAACTTAAAAATTTAAATAAATCAAATAGCTAACAATGAACAAATGATAAAGCAAAAGTAGAAACTTAGAATTCAAGATTTAACAATTAGAGACCACTCTCTTCCTATCTTATCTCCCTCTTACCTTGTTAATTGAATTGTGTCTCACCTAAGATGTCTTACTGTATTAAGTACCCTCTCTCAAGGTGTAATTAATTGTCCCAAGCCAAATTAAATGGAAATGATTAAGTAATCTCTCATTCTACAAAATCTGTCCACCAATTTAATTATTTATGAAGTTATCCTTTAGGTAGTTTTTGATTTGGAAAATAGTTTACTGGTTTTACGCTAAAAAATTACAAGTATACGGGTTGTGACTTGTAGTTAATGAAGTAAATCACTTGTTATTATAGAAATCACGTATAATATGTAAAGTACACAAGAAGAGGGGTTGAATTGTGTTAAATCATCTAAGATAGTAATCTTCAAAAAAAATTCTTGATTTTTCTGAAAGATTAAGACAATTACAAAACAATGCACTATTTTGTTTGAGGATTGCAATGACGGAAATAATATCTATTCTTCTAACAATAAGAAATTAAAGAGATAAGGGTTAGAGAATATGACATCGCGATTTATACTGGTTCACCCTTAACCTTTAAGCTACGTCCAGTCCTCAGAGTTTATCTGAGATTTCACTATCTCTTACAACTTTACAAGTGTTATTTCTCACTTCCAGAGCCTCTTCAGGTCTCTTTCACAAAGTATTCTTTATTTAATATCTTATCCTTTTCAGGCTCTAGCCTTCCCTTTCACTTAACAATATATTGTTTGAGTTTTCTAAACTCACGTTACAGGTGTTCTTGATCTCTCTTCTTCCTTCTTTTCACTCAGGATATTTTTACAGTATACTCACTTGATTATTCCGTGTGAGTAAAGAGTTGAGAGTTGAAAGTTAAAAGTTGTAAGTTGTTTTATCTATGACTACAACTGATATTTATAGTCTAATTCTCCAATGGTCTTATTGAGAAAACTGCTTGTAGAATCTTCATAGATCAGTTATTAATTGAGTCCTGTAACCAACTTCAACTAACTAACTAACTAACTAACCAATGTTATAGCTTATTCTTCAATTATATTGTCTTGATTTGATTTGTATGCTTTGTCTTATGTCTTCACTTCGTCTTATGTCTTCACTTTGTCTTATGACTTCCCTTCATCTTATGACTTGTGAATTCGTTTGGTCCATCTGGTCCATCTCACACTTTTTCTTATTCAGCTCTTTGAATATCATCTTGATTTGATGATTAGTGCTACTTACATTTATCTGTGCACTTAACAAACTCATCAAAATAGTTCACACACTTCTTTTGTTATTATTATTTGACTTTCATCAAAATCAAAAGAAGTGAAGTCTTCTGGACTTAACAATCTCTCCCTTTCTTTATAATAACAAATAATCATAATATTATAAGATAAAAATATTAAAATGGATAATGATACTATTTAGATGAATAATTTTCAGCAAATAATATATTTATTTAGACAAATAATGCAAGATATACAATGCATATATAAGAAAAATAAATTTCTAATACTAATTCTCCTTTCCTTTATACTATTCTCCCCCTATTTGTTATTAATTAAGAAAATATCATTTCAGACACTTCAATATTTTAGAGAACATATGTTGACTATCAGTGTGGATCATCTTGAGGTCTTCTTCTATAGTCAAACGTAAAAGTGTTACTTCCTCATGAAGATCACCCATAGAGTCACTAGATCATCAACTTTAATATCAACTTCTTTAATATGTTTAGCTAAAGCTTCTTGATCTTGCTTTTGCTTTTAACTAGCTTCAATCCATGCGATGAAATTCTTCAAGAACTCCGAATTATCAATAAAATCTTGTAGCTTTTTACTTAGTGGATGAAGATACTCAGAGACAAACAGTTTTTTGATTGAATCATCTAAGTCAATAATTTTGATGGAGGGTAATTAGAAAGGTTGTGTTTGGTGTGGAATGTCAAGATCATCAGGTTCGGGTAGTTTGAAATTTGGTTTTCGTAGAAGGTGTAGGAATTGATACCTTCTATTATAAGTAAATGCACAAAGGTTTCTAAGTAGAAATTGATACCTTCAATTATAATATTTTTGTAATTGATACCTTCAATTGTAATATTTTTGTATCTTCCTTCCGATATTGTCCCAACAACCTTGAAACTTTCATCTGTGGTTGATGTGCCAAAGTTACTTCCTGATGGCCTTAATATGTGATGTGAAATATAGACGCTTACAAGCTGAACTGCATGACAAACATCATCTATATTCTTCATCGCCACTCGACTTTCTTCTTCCGTGAGATCATCTTCTTGTTTCTCAGGAAATTTCTCCTTCTTGCCTTTATCTTTGCTTTCTACCAGTCTTATACATCTAAGTTGTACATCTGGTACAATCTTTATTGTTGTTCTACTTATCACTGGGTAGATTGTGTAAGGATTTTTTGTCATCTTCAATGGATATGGTTTTACCTTTTCATCTTATAGAATAACATACAATCTTCTTTCTTCAGGACTAAAAAGATGTATCATCTAATCATTTACTGTTATAGGTTCAACTTGAACCTTAACTTTCTGTTTAGGTGGTTCTTCGATGATAATTGAACCTCTGTTTCGATCAGGCATTGATTCTTCTATAATCTTCATCTTGAAATCTTCTTTCTTCATTGGTTTAGGAGGGTTTGTAGATTGGTTGCTGCTTTTTAACCTTCTTTTTCTAAATTGTCTTTGTCTTTATTTGTTCTTTTTTGTCGCCTTAAAAGAGACATGTTGTTAAGACTTCTTTTACTCAAATACTAACTTCCTTTTTATGTCTGTCTCTCCAGACGGTTGTTCTGATTGAGATTGAGGGATAGAGACAGTTACTTTAGTAGGTTGTTGTTGTTGTTGTTGTTGTTCCTTTGTACTTTCAGAAACTTGACCAAGAATCAAAGTTTTTTGCTTTTTCTATTCTTATTATTGTAAGGCCATCAATCTTGGTGACCTTCTAGACTTCACGAGTCTTTTTGATTGGAGTATCTCTGTAGCACCCCAATCCCACAAGACCCGAACCTGACATCAATGGGTGATGTCCGAGCTCGTGCCCCGCGAGGATTGTGTGCTAGAGCACTCAATCACTCAGAAATCGGTATAAAATTTTTCTTTTATTTTAAACCACAATCATTAAGTGCAGAAATCCCTAACCAAATCGGCCCACTTTGTTTTATAACCATTTTCAATCAACACACTACAATCGTCAGAACTTTCAATAGCCATTTGGGCCCTTTTTACAAATACAAAACACTTAAAAATGACAGAATCATTTGTACAAAAGTTCATAATACACAATTTTATACAGAAATAAGAAAATACTAATGCAGACGCGAACTGATC
>JANZXR010377043.1:0-18263 GCA_027575705.1 Erythroxylum echinodendron
TTGCAGATTGTGTACCATGGCATCAAAGCTTGGAGGCTTTTAAACTTACTAACAGCAACTTCAGTCCACTGTTCTACAAATAATAGAAGAGAACGTCTAGAAGTACAAAAAAGCAAATAGTAAAGAAGTCAAAGAGGAACAAAACCCTTACTGAGCTACAGAGAAAGGACTTTAGTAATGTAAAAATTGCTAACAATTTGATCATACTGCAAAGAATGTTAGAGAATATATAAAACTAATTAAGTTGACCTCACACAACAGCTTAAGTTATTGTGGTAAAATAGTTGCTTAACATGGTATCAGAGCCTCTGTGATTAAGTGGTCGTGAGTTCGAATCCTACCACCCACCTAAAAAATTAAGCACAAGGTAAAATAGGCCTGTGCAAGTTTCAAGCCCAAAGGGCTTTCACTTGAGAGGGTGTGTTAGAAAATATATAAAACCAATTAAGTTGATCTTACACAACAGCTTAAGCTATTGTGGTGAAATGGTCGTTTAATAAAGAAATGCTCTAAGTGAATACATAACAATGCCCAAGAAAGCCAAAGCAGCCAAATGACACAAGAACCATCACATGGACAAAAGAAACTAAGAATAAACTAATTTTTTGTTTGTATATGTTACACAACAAATGGGTTACTTGGCGGCGAACTAACAGAACATTTCGCAACGCAAAAAATAAGTTGTCACTAAAACTTGACATTTATAGACGTAAAAATATAGCGTCGGAGAAAGAAATTATTTAGCGACGAATATAATTAATATTCGTAAAATGGCAAATATTTGGTGACGTTTAACGCTATTCGTTGTGAAAAACCATCTTTTGGGACGAATTATGTCAATTGTCACTAAATATGTTGAACATTTTGCGACGATATGCATTAGGGTCACTAAAAGTCCTCATTTGGCGACCAAAATTCTTTTTAGTCGTAAAAACTTTAGCATTTTGCGATGATTTTTCTAAGAGTGACAAAATGTCTAGTATTCAGTGATGATAGTTTTGTAATCGTCGCAAAATGTTTGACATACAGTGACGAATTACGTAAAACGTCGTTGAATATTTGCAATTGGTGACGATTTTGTAAATCGTAGCTAAATGATTTACATATGCAAAAATTTTAAAGCTAAGTTTTTTTTATAATTTATCATAGTTAATTAGGATATATTTTATTCGATATTTTATTTGAATGTTTAGAATGTATTATTTTATCATTAGTATTTACAAAATTTTCAAAATAAGTTATAAAAAACTTAATTAATTTTATGAATATAATAATATGATATAGTATAAAAATACAGTTATCGAACAATACAGTATGAAGTTATTCCTAGAAGTTTCTCAAATCATATAGTTATAGAACCATAACAATAACAGTCCACAGTTAATAGGTCGCAAGTTGACCTCTAAGTAGTAGATATGTTGTTCGACAAATTATTACAGATACAACAATAAATAAATTTTAAAGCTGAGTTCAGTTGATTGACTCGCTAACTGACAATGACATGTTTATTTTTTTAGATTCCAAGTAACATGCGAGTCGGTAAAGGTAAATGAGTCCTTGATGTCTAGATTTGGTCAATGCACATTCGAACGCACCAATTGAAACAGTAAAACTTGTTCTCTCAACTGTAGGATTTTTCACACCCTCTTGCAATAGCTTTTTCGCTATAGCTAAATTTGTAGAGGAAGGAGTGAATAAGTCGCTAGATTTAGTACCTAAAACATAATTAGTATAGAAGTTAGATATTGTCATATTAGTAAACCATGAAATAAAAGATATTGTCATATTAGTAAACCATGAAATGAAATAAAATTAGAGTGACATATGTGCATGAGTAGATGAAGTATTCAAAATTGATGAAAATTTCAAATCAACCGATTTTTCTTTACGGACTGTGGTCACATCGCTCCCGCCTCCATAGGCATACATGTCACCTTCAAGACTGGAGGAAGCTTTAAACAAGCATGTAGTATAAACCATCAAATGTGAATATATATAATTGCTTCATAAAAAGAAATGAGATGTACATAATAAGGAAAGTAACATAGTTCGGATGATATTGAAAACCTTGAAGCAGAAGTTCCGCCATGGAAGGAAAACGACAATTTCTATAGATACTAGAGATGTCTTTTTCATTTTTGGTTCGCTCAGTAGGGACAATTTTGTCACATTTCTCCCAATGGTATGAATTAGGGCCATCTGGAACTAGTCTCCATTTCGACATTCCTTGATGAGATAAAACGTTAAACACGGGTGGGAAGAAGAAAGACATTAAATCATCTTCCAAACTTAACCATAAACATAACTCATACATCAAATTCATGTGTTTCACAGGACTAGAGGAGAGCCCAAAGTCACATATGGAAAGTAAAATGCATTTACATTAGTTGTTCAATACATCAAATGCAGAAACACATGAGATACGAAAATTCAGTAACAGTGAGGTAAACAAAATCATTATAAGCAAACAAATTAATAACATGAAAATTAGAAAACTTCATATACAAAAGATATCAACCTAGGAAAAAACAATGTACAAATCTACAAAAAGAACGTCCAGATCTACCATAGAAGGATAAAATCATAACTTTTTTATTTAACAATGGCTAAAAACTTGTATTCGTTGAAAACGTTGTGTTGAGAGCCAAATGAAAATATCACAGAGCATCTACCTAAAAGTAGACTACAATTTGTGATAAACCTAGTTTCACAAACAAAGACCCGATCTCGTCATGTAAAGATGTAGAAGAGTTTTATAACAGTACATGAAAAAATAGCAGATAATAAAAAAGAAGTGACAGGAATACCAATCGTGTTTTGATGAAGTGAATGCTTTTGTTATGTGAGAAAGGTGTCGGCGATCGGTGGTATGTAAGAGAGGTTTTTGTTGATTTGGAAGGATACTTCAGCGAGAATGCTAAGAAGGCTTTTATGTTGTGTTTATTTGAATACAAAACGATGTTGTTTGTGTAGTGAAGGTAAACGACGTCGTTTATTGTTTATTATGGTTATTTAGAAGTAGTCTTAATTTATTTGCTACGATTTGTTGTATTTAGTCAATAATCATCGGATGGAGCTACTAATAGATTGTTCTTCGCTAAAGGCCAGCGGTTCGTAAATAATTTTAAATAAATTTATTTTCTTAGTCTAAATAAAAATAATTTGAATTAAAATTTTAGTGATTCAATTAAAAAATATTCGAATATTAATAGGATGACTATTGAAAAAAATAAGATTGTCTTCAAATTATACATTTTCATTAATATATTTTAAAAAACTTATTTGAATAATTTTTTTTTAAAATTTTTAATTAATATAATAAGACATTGTACTATAATTATAAAACTATTTGTAACAAAATAGTTTAAAATATTAGTCATTCCGATCCCAGAAATTAAGCAAATGAAGAATAATTGCATATATAATTGACAAGATTAAATTTTAAATTTGTTATTGGTATTAGAAAAAACTAATATAAGAAAATACTTGGGTATTTGCAACTTTTATCAAAATTCATAGCGAAATCTTTAAGATTAGGTGACGATTTAGAGGATTAGTAGGGAAATGTATTATATATTGCAACGATTTATAATTTTCGTCGCGGAAGATTTGATTTTGCGACGAATATAGTATCGTAGCAAATTATGTCCCATCATAATAGTCGTAACTATTTCGTTTTTGCATTATGCCAAACCTTTTTGCGACGATTTGTATATATCGTCACTAAATGTTTAGGTTTAAATGACAATTAATGGTTTCGTCACAGAATGTTGCAATGTTAAAAAATATTTAAGTCAGATGACGTCGTTTGTCCGTCGTTCTACTATCATAGTTTAAACCTGCCAAAACCCCCTCTGTTTCTCCCTCATTTTTCCTACGAAATTTCTCTTCTCTCTGTTGTCTTCTTCCCCAAGATTTGTGTCTGTTGTTGTCAATTTGGAGCTCCATCAACGCTTGCGTTGTCTTGTTCATGACATTGGGTAAGTTTTGCTTCATTTTTGTGGGTTTGTTTTCAGTTTTCGAATAAAGGTACTGAATGTGTGTTTATTGTTCAAATTTGTTGGATTTTTTGAGTTATTTGTGTTGTTTGATGACAGATATTGAGGAGTTTGTGTTGTTTAGTTTTAGGGATAGTGAAGAAAGGGAATTGAAATGTTGAATACGTGTATTTGCTTGTGTTTTATATTATGTTCACAATGTGTTCGATGAAAGTCTTCAGCGAATTTTTTGATATATTGAACCAAATTTACAATTGCTTTCTTAATTTGCATAATTTCAACTTCAATTTTAATGTAGGAATTGAACTTCAATTCGAAATTTCCCAAATGCTGAAGAATTGTTATAACTCTAAAACCAAAAATGCATAAAGTAATTTACTTTATATTTATATTTTAGCAAATTTAATCGATTCAATCTTTACCTTTTCAATGCTTGAAATTAGGTTTGTTAATGTAATTATTATAATAATAATGATTATTGTTAGTATTATTATTCGTATTATTGTTATGATTTTAATTTTAATTATTATTATTGTTAGTGTATTATTATTAGTATTATTGTTATGATTTTAAGTTTGATTATTATTATTGTTACTATTATTAATATTTTTAGTATTATGTTTGTTATTATTATCAAAATTTGTTAATTTTATTATTATTATTATTATTATTATTATTATTATTATTATTATTATTATTATTATTATTATTATTATTATTATTAGTTGTATTAGTATTATTATTATCATTTTAATTGCCCATTATTTTTTATTGTTATTTCGGTTATTAATTTAATTTTTATTATTGTTTTTATTGTAATTGTTGTTAACCAATTCCATGGCCATACAATTTTACATATTCAATCTTCGTCTTTTTGCTTATTCCATACAAGTACTTTACATATTCAAGGATGCAAATTTTCAATAGCCTTCATTATTTTATATATCGGTTGTCGATTCATTTTGTTTTATATTGTTTACTTAATTGCTGCTTATGAACTGGAACAACACTGTTTACTGTATTTAAAATTAAAGAAAAGTTTTTTAAAGCTAACATAAAATCGAAAATGTATGTTATAACTTTGTTATCTTCTTGTATTGTCTAGCTAAATGGATAAGAGTTTGATGTCTTATCGAAAATGGTCAACTGAATACGTAGAAGGAGTTAAGAGTTTTATGCAATTTGTTAAGGATTAAGTGAGTGAAGGTTGTAGTATTTGTTGTCCATGCATTGATTGCTTAAACGTGGACTTCCAAAGTTAAGATGTGGTATATAATCACTTGCTTATCTAAGGTATAGACAAATTCTATAGTCCATGGCTTTATCATAGTGAACGTAAGGAAGCAAGTTGTAGTAGAAGTGCAGTACATCTTACGATGTTGATGATAGTAATGATGTTGATGATTGTGATGTGAATGATGATAGTGATGATGAGATTGATGAGATGTTAAACGATTATCAAAATTATATGGAGACTATGAATAAATCAAGAATTCCTAACATAATTGAAAGTATGACCGATTATAATTTTGAGAAGTTATTAAAAATTGCTCAAGAACAATTATATCCGGGGTGCTTTAATTTTTCTCAACTTTCATTTGTTGCAAAGTTGTTGCATTTGAAGGTTTATAATAAATGGAGTAATAAGTCGTTTGACATATTAATTGACTTACTAAACGATGTATCACCTAGGGGACATAACTTATCAAAATCGTACTATGATATGAAGAAACTATTAAGGGACTTTGGATTGAGATATATTTCAATTCATGCTTATAAGGATGACTGTGTTCTTTATTGGAAAGAACATAAAGAACTTTAGGAGTGACCTATTTATGGTACATCAAGGTGGCGGGTAGATGATGAGAGAGGGAAAAAGATACCGATAAAAGTCCTTTGATACTTTCCTATTAAGCAATGATTACAAAGGCTATTTATGTCGACAAAAACAACCATAGATATGAGGTGGCATAAAGAGAAATGCATTGATGATAACATTATGCGTCATCCAGCTGACTCAATGGCATGGAAAGAGCTTGATAGAAAGTTTCCATGTTTTAGACAAGATTGTTGTAATGTTCGGCTTGGATTGACCTCAAATGGATTTAATCATTTCGGTAATATGAGTAATTCATATAGTATGTGGCCGGTGATTCTAGTCCCATATAATTTACCTCTATAGAAGTATACGAAGGAGCCTTTTATGTTGTTGTCTTTGTTTATTCCAGGACCTACTGCTCCTGCTAAGGACATCGATGTTTACTTGCAACCATTAATTGATTACTTAAACCATCTATGGGAATATGGAATAGAAACTTTTGATGTTATTGAAGGCAACACATTTACAATGCGTGCTATTGTATTGTGGACTATAAATGATTTCCTAGCTTATGGGAATTTGTCGGGATGGAGCACTAAAAGGTATATGGCTTATCTTGTCTGTAATCATCAAAAATATTCAACAAGGATATGAAGTAAAATATGTTATACGGGTCATCGTCGTTATTTAGAACATAGGCATAGATGGCGCAGAAGTGAACAGTTTAATAGCACAGTAGAGTTGGGTGAAGCTCCTATGCAGTTGTCAAGTGATGACATTGTTTATTAGCTGTCACATTTGGTTGACGTTACACCTGGCAAAGGAAGCGAAAGAGAAATGAGATCGAACTGAATTGGACTAAAAGAAGCATATTTTTCAGTTTGCCATATTAGAAGGAATTATTATTGAGGCATAATCTTGATGTCATGCATATTGAGAAAAATGTTTGTGAGGCCATTTTAGGGCCTGTTATGGGAATTAATGGGAAATCCAAAGACACTGTTAAGGGTAGACTAGACTTGGAAGACATGAATTTTATAAAAGATTTGCATTTGAGAAGAAGAGATGATGGATCCTACTTTATTCCTTATTACAACATGTCAAAAAGTTAAAATAAAGCATTCTGTCAGTTCCTCCAATCAGTCAAATTTTCTGATGGGTATGAATCTAATATAGGTCATTGTGTGAATGTTAAAAAGGGAAAAGTGTCAGGGTTGAAAAGTCATGATTGTCATCTACTTTTGCAACGGCTACTTCCTGTTGGAATATGTGGGTGTTTGCCGACAAATGTGTCGATTACTTTGGATTAAAAGGGAGAGTTTTTAAGCAATTATGTTGCAGGACAATTAAAGTTGAAGATCATAAAAAATTGGAGAAAGACATAGCATTGATTCTATGTAAGCTTGAACTATTATTCCCCTCATCGTTTTTCGATGTTATGGTCCATTTGGCAATTCACTTATAATATGAAGCAAAATTTTGTGGACCAGTTTAATTTCAATGGATGTTTCCAATTGAAAGGTAATTTATATTAAATTCAATAAGTTTTTGCTATGTTATTTGTTAGTAACAATTCCTAAGTGCTTAACTGTTTATGTTTAGGTTTTTACGCTTTCTTAAGCATTATGTACATAATAAAACTCGAACAAAGGGGTTTATTACGGAGGCTTATATAGCAAATGAATGCTTGACTTTTTGCTCAATTTACTTAACTGATGTGGAGACGATATTTAATAAACCAGAACGTAACTTTGATTTCAATGACGATGGTGGTTTGTCTATTTTCTCCCAAAAAGTGAGGTCACTTGATGTGGGTAAATATGTCGAGTTAAGTAAGGACGAATTCAAAATTGCCCATTAGTATATTTTGAATAATTACGAAAACGTCGATACATATATGTAATATGTATGTTCCTTTTCATTAAACAATTATATTACAATTTGCTGCATTAACTCATCGATGTTACTATGTTTTTATTTCCCAAAAGAGAGCACAAAGACACAATTCGAAGCAAAGGGATCGTTGATGTTAAAAAAAGACATAAGCAGAAGTTTACATCATAGTTTAGAAATCAAGTAAGTTTCATATTAATTACATATTATGTATATATGAGAATATGTCTCATCCTTATATTTATTTTAAATTTATGATACAGATGATACGGTTATATAACTGTAACGTGCAAGAAGCGACAACAACATTATATAGTTTGGCATGTGGGCCCTATATTTATGGGAAGAAATACACATGTTGCATCATTAATAGGGTGCGATATCACATACAAGATCGAGATAGTCGAGTTAGAAGTCAAAATAGTGGGGTTGTCCTTGAAGGATGTCATGATGACGAAATAATTGACTTCTATGGTGTCATATCTAAAATTATAGAGTTGCACTACATCAAGGATAAGAAGGTTGTTATACTTAAATGCAAATGGTTTGATCTAACTGACATGAGAGTGAACGGGTATGTTACTAGCATAAATGTTAGTAAGACATGGTATGATAATGATCCTTTTGTCCTTACAACTCAAGCCAAACAAGTTTTCTACATCAACGATACTATATTGGGTCGCAATTAGAAGGTTGTACAAAAGTTTCAACAAAGGAATGTCTTTGAAAGGGATATTAGTGAATTAGATGAAGATGCTGATGAAGTCTATCAAGATAACAGATTAGAGATCAATAACAAAGGCATTACAGTAAAAGATGCAGATATATCTTCATTCTATATGAGAGATGTCGAGCCAAATATAGTTCAGCTGGATGAAATCCAACCTCATCTTATCTTACAAACAGATGAGCACTATACTTAGGATGACTTCAATGACAATGACGATACTTTGCTGAAATATATTAATGATGAAATACTTTGCTGAAATATATTAGTGATGAAATACTTTACTGAAATATCTTACAAAATTGTCGCTAATGACTATTAGCGACAATTTTGGAATTTTTAGTGACGATTTTTTTATAGTCAAATGTAGTTTCTGTTGTAGTAAATCACATGATAAATTGCAAAGAGATAGTAAGAAATCTCATATCGAAAAGGAATATTATTACTTAAAGAACAAGTGACTGTGGCAAAAAAGGAATATTAATACTTAAAGAACAAGTGATTGTGGCAATCACCTTTTTTCATTTCACAGAGTACACAAATCGTATCACTTAGATGAACAAATGAGATTGTATCTTCTAAACAGATATAGTCTGTGTTTAATAGCTAATTATAGGATCAATGAAGCCTTTGATAGACAAAAATTAAGAACCGAATCAGCTTAATTCATGCTTTTAATGGCCATACTACAGGAGATAACGGTCGATGGCTAATCCAATAAACAACAATAGAAAAAGGGAAGCAATTATATCCTACAAAAAGACATAAGGCTCCAATTTTTATCTAAATTTCTTGCAACTACAGAAGTAATGGGGTTTACTTCCAACATGTCGTAAGAAACAAGCCTGCTCCTCATCAAGTAGTTTCTTGGCATTTTTTGAGGCCTAAAAGCGATATAAATGCTCAACATAGAACATCGAATACTGGATACAACTTAAGTATATATATGAAAGGAGAAATCAGTACAGAGTATAAAAGCTATTGGGATTTATGTGTTCCTATTTGATCCAGTATGAAGATATGGAAGAGATAAATGAACATGAGAATAACAACATAAGAAAAGTAGAAAACTAAAGGAACCAAGATGAAAAAGATAACGGTTGAGTGATTTCCTAAAAGTTCATAGGTAGATAAACAACAGACAGTAATCAGTTGCTAAACTCTATATCTACTTGACCAATATTAAAAAAAATGCAAAGCCTATTCTTACTTTATAAATATGTCAAAAAAGGAGAAAGATAAACAAAGGGAGAAGTTGATAGTTAGGGACTTATTAATTGCATTACCTGCTTAAGAAAAATTTTAACTTCTTCACTTATGCTTTTTATTAAATGAGTTCTCCTTCCTTTTGACTGAGCTAAACTACTAATGCTTTTACCTGAAATTTAAAAAAAGAAACATTTAAGTTGGGAATGGTTCTCTTTTAACTTAAAAGATAGAATAGGGAAAAGCATATGAGCAAAAAATCAAACAAATGCTAGTAGTTAGGTATGCCCCCTTCCTCTACTAATGATGTTTGCAAACCAAAATGCTCTTTACATGACTTGAAACGGGCATCATGTGTAAGCTTGATATGTACTCCCACTACAAGGAATAAGCCATTTAGTAATGAAAATATCTATCTCTATAACCAACTTTTCCATCACTACATCTTATACCGATGGTTTGGTTATCCATCACATATGTACCATCCCTATTACGAACAGTGACGATTTTGAAAATGGTCGGTATAAAAAGTAATAGCTACATGGATGCTTAGGTAAGACATTAGTATTATTCTTAGTAGATACGTTTTCATTAGTTATTAATTCAGGTTGGGCTATTTAAAAAATAAGAGTGACATGTTCTTAACTCTCACTATATACTTCTTCCAATGGTTCATACAAATGCATAATACACACTAAGAACATACCACATATTGGGACACTGTCTTTTTGGTTGGTAATTAGTGAATTATATATAATGATGACAAATTTATTTATTACTCGATACCTTTTATAGCACAAATTTATGAATTGGTATAAATGATATTATGACGGTACATCTCTTGGTCATAATTGTCACTTTCATATAACTATTTAATGGGACAATATTGATGAGAAATTTTATCATAAAATTTGAAATTATAGAAAATTTAAAAATATATACAAATTAATTTAGTCTTGCATAACTAAACATTTTGAGCATAAAAGGAAGCATGTGATCCAAACTACATATATCACAAATATAATGTTCAAAAATAAACTATTACTTAATGCCTAAAAATTTTGTTCTAGTGTTGGTAGAAGAATAAAAAACCTAACTAAAAGAATACATGCTTCTTGGAAGGGAAAAAATAATGAAAATTAGGGCCAGCACATCTTCTAGCTTCATGCCTTTGACCATACTTGAATTCCTATCATTTAGCTCACCTGTAAATGATAAATTTAAAACTTAATCATAAATATAAAAATACATATCTTAGAGGCAATTATTAGAATCCAAATAAAACGAAATGGTCAATCAAGTGATTGGCTAGTCAAGGAAAAGAAATACAATGTTGTGTAATTGAAAATTTACAACTAATTAGTATTATACGTTCTAACATAGATGAAAGCATGAAATAAAAAATGATACAAATACTTGCTAACATTAAGAAAGAAAAGGTACTAAAGTTGCTTAGTCTAAATAATTAATTATCCTAACTTTGAGCCTGCAATCAATTTGATCATCCTAACTCAACTTTTAATCATATTCCAGTAAAAGAGCATATATGAGTTGCACAACACATCCACAATAAGCTCACAAGTCATAAATCAAAAGTCTAGGGCGAGAATGACTTTCTAGGAGATGAAAAAAAAAAGATAGTACTAAAATAAGCCAAAAGCTTAAGATTATACTCTTCTTGGTCATTAGCAACATATGCACTTGACATTGAAGAGCATCACACACCGTCATGGGGATCATGTAGATCACTTCGTCCATTTGGAACCTGCTACATATTAATAAGATGTAATTATAAGAGAATAGTTTATTATACTTGATATAAATAAACATTTTTCACTAAACAAATGACATACAAGAGCAAATTAATCATACCTGATGATTTGTTCCATTAGTATTACTAAAATGACCACTCATAGTTAGAAAATGTTGTTAAAATAAATTGTCAAAATATTCAAGCTTTCCCAAAACATTGTTCAACTTTCCTAGCAATATTGGATTCTGATCTTTAAGTTCTCGTATTTGGACATATTTTTTGTTGGTAGTTATATAAACTTTTCCAAGTCCACCTACACGCCCTCTCTTATTTGGCCCGTTGGCTTGAGCATAAGCATCATTGTCCCAAGATTTAGGATCTAGTGCAGACTCTACTCCATCACTTTCTTTCATTCCACCCTCCATACAATCCTAAGCAAGCACAAAAAGTGACATGTGTTAGCTTCATAATTTTTTTCTAGGTAATAATTATAGTCATAAATAGTTCATACCACCAGTTCTGCTACATATGGAGTACCAAAATTTCCATCCTTTATTTTTCTAGTATCAATATAAAGTTTAGCTTTTGAAGGCACAACACTAGTTTTGTCATCCTACTTAGATTTAACCAAATAGAAACACAAGTTTAGAATAAAGTCGGTTAAAAAACAAGTAATAATCTATCAGATAAGAGTTTCACACGAGAAAGGTTAATATTTGTACACAAATTTGGTAAATTGTAGATTGCAAAGTCAATGTGTAGAATATGTACATGTAGAATGAGCAATTTTGGGTACATGCAGAACATGTACAAATTTGATACCTTTAGAATACCCATTTTTTGGAAATTAGTTTAAGGTATAATAAATACCTCTTCTTGGATTTGCCAAGCCAATGATTTTGTTCCCCCATGATGTGGATCCTTTAGTTTTGAACGATTTTCTACATTTATTTTAGCTTGCCACTGTAGAGTATACATAATGTTTGAAATATGTTTTAAATAGAAAGGATAAATTTATCCATAATATAAAATAATGTTAAACGTAGGAAAAAGACCTGTGCTTCGTCTGAAAGCCAATAATTTACAAGTGCTTTGTATTGTTCCTTATCTACGATCATGTGTAAGTTGCGCTAAATTTGCTTCAACAGATATGTTCACATCAAACTTTGCATTGCTCTTCATCTCACACTTCCAATGCTTCCATTTATCACCCATATCACTAATCAAAACTTTCTTGACATTTGCAGTAAGTGGTTGAATTTGGAACTTCTCCTGTACCAAAAAATGTTGTAAGAATCATAAAGTAGCGATGAACAAATGAACATATGTAAATGACATAAAAACCTCTACTATTTTCCACATTTCTTCCTTGTAGCTAGATGGCATTACTTTCTAGCTTTTGAAGTGAAGAGGCGCAAGCTGTGACTTTCTAACCATGCTACCTAAGAACTGATTAAACTTTCCACCTTCGAAACTAATTGGTTTATTTAGAATGTTGAAATTAACAACAATCTTTTCTCCTTCTTTAATATCCCAAACATCAAGCACACAAGTATATCCTCTAGTTTTTCGGACTAATTCATCACGTAGAAAATAGGTTAAATCGAATATAAATAAAAAAAGTTAAAGAAACATCTTGGACTTCATACCACCTGGATGTGGTTGCTCACTTAGTTTAAGAACTGTTGGGCCAGTTCAAGGAGCTCCTTGATGTTGTTATTTTTGTTGTTGTTGAACTTGTGATTGCATTTGAAATTCTACTAACTCTTATTGGAGTTGGCTTTGTGGTGGTTGGTGCAGCATAAATTGGGATAATTGTTGTTGTTCAAATCCAAGTAACTGTTGCCTTGGTGGCTGTGGTTGAATTTCTTAGTGATAAGGTTAGATTCTGTAGAGACAACAGTAGGAGGTGTGGTATGCACCTTGCGAAGAAATTTACGCTTTACCATATTTTGCAAATTAAGATAGAAAAATAGATAAGTAGCTTTACTAAAACAAAAAACTTCTGTAGAAGAAATAATGATTAAAAACATAGAAGGAACATTACTCTTAGAAAATGATTAAATAGGATTCGAGATACGTGCAGATGTAAATAAAAAGAACTAATCAAGAATAAATTAGTGAAGCATAGCAAGCAATCTCTTTCATTGTCAATTAATCTGAGCCAAATGCTTGAAATTGGATATTGATGACATTATTCTGACTAAAACCTTTGCAATTCCCTAGCAAATTACTTGTTTGAGTCCACTGCAAATAGAGAAAATAAAGTGGTGTAGGTTTTATGAGGAGATAAAAATGGTGAAGATTTGAGGAACACGAAGAAGAGAAAGTGAATAGATACCTTTTAAGGTTGTAAAGAGAGCGGAGAAATTTTTTTTGAGACCGTGCTTTAATCTTAAGAAAACAAAAAATAGCGCCTTTACATTTGAGACCTAAAATATTACAAAATTTTAACTCTTGTGTTCGGGTATGTTTTTGGCCTAAAAAACACTAAATTCATCAGTTTTTAATATCGTGCTAAACAATTTAACCACAACATAAAGTAATTATAATATTATTATAAATTTCTTGTAACTAGTTAAATTGTTTATTAATTTCATATTACTTCTTAAAACTAAAACATAGAGAAAGCACATATTTGCTATCAAGAGATTTAATTAAATCAAAACTAATTCTACCTTTCAAAAAAACAAAATTTTACTTATTAAAAAATTTAATAGGTTATTTATATATTTAGTTTATAGGAACATGAATTCTTCCATTACTTCTACTTGACGTCCCTTTGTCTACTTTGTTTCATTGTCATTGAAAATCTCTCATACAATGATTCAGGCAAGAAACCTAGTTCAAATCTTATCGTCAGAGCACTACAACCGGTTCACGAGAAACTAACAAGCCCTTTTAATTGATTTGGCTAAGCAATACACTTTCTTCACCATATTTCAAGGTAAATCAGATCATTTGTCAATTTGTGTATTATTAATTATATTTGTGAAAGCAAAAACCATGTCATCAAAAAAATATGACAGGTAAAGAATACGTAAAAACAGTGGTATAGAACATAACCTTTCTTTAAGCAAAAATTAAGTTTTCATCTTATTAACATAAAAACTTTGCAACTACTAGATCAAAACATTCTATAAAAGCAATTTCCCTTTGATAAACACAATGGTATATGTTTTCACATTTCCTTCCAAGCTATTGTTTAACTGCTTTGCTATAATGTAATTGCAGGCTAATGTTTTAATGGACAAACATTAAGCTTAAGGACACGACATGTCCTAGGTATATAGAAAGCATTAAAAAAAATTTGGATTTCTCATTTGAGAGAAAAGCAAAAGACGATAAAATCATAGGTCCATATGAAAGATGTATTTTGTCATATTGGCATCCAAGACACGTGGTCTTTCAGTATATAACTCATTTTAGATTCTTAAAAGGGTATAGTAAATGGATTGTTCATGGTGAAGAGTCTTCCTCAGCTGCATCTACCTCTATGGTTGAAGAAGAGTTACATATTGACGGCAATATGAATGAGCTACTACAAGATGTATTTCTAATATATGAATCAGAGGAGAGATTATAAGAACCAACTACATCTGCACGTGAACAACTATACTATACCAGAGAAAGAGGTAAATTTCATGATTTACTAGAAGATTCAAAGCAAGTGTTGTATCCTAACTACAAGTCACACACCAAATTGTCTTGTGTGATTCATTTATATCACATAAAGTGTTTAAATGGATGGAGCAACAAATCTTTTGACATGTTGCTAAAGTTTTTGAAAGATGTTCTACCAGAGGGAAATATGCTACCCAAGGCATACTATGAGGCTAAGAAGTTAATTTTAGCATTGGGACTTGGTTATGAAAAGATACATGCTTGTCCTAATGATTGTATGTTCTTTTGGAGGGACAATATAGACAAACAAGTATGTTGAAAGTGTGAGGCCTCTAGATGGCTATCGAATAAAGGAGGCTAAGAGGATGGGTTACAATCTGAAGTGCAACAAGGTGGAAGAAAACCTACAAAGATTTTACGATGGTTTCCTTTAATACCTAGATTACAAAGATTGTTCATGTGTTCCAAAACAGCAAAAGATATGACATGGAATGAGAATGGCCATAAAAAAGATGGAAAATTGAGGCATCCAGATAACTCATAAACTTGGAAACATTTTAGTTCCAAGTATCCCCATTTTTCTTCTGGCCCTCGTAATGGGTGGATGGGATTAGCTAATGATGGATTTAACCCATTCCGAACAATGAATGTGACACATAGCACATGGCTAGTAATGTTGATTCCTTACAATTTGCCACCTTGGTTGTGTATGAAACAACCAAAATTTATTTTGTCACTCTTTGTTCCAAGGACTAAAAGCGTTGGGGATAGATTGGATGTATACATGCAACCTTTAATACAAGAGTTATAGGAAGTTGGAGCCTAAACATTTGATGCTTCAAAACAATAGTCATTCAAAATGTGTACCATTATTCTATGGACAATAAGTGATTTTCCAGCTTATGCTAACATTTCTAGTCAGAGCACAAAAGGAGAATTTGCATGACCTATTTATGGATGTTACACTGCATCTAAGTGGTTATATCCTAGTAGAAAATTTTGTTATATGTGTCATCACAGATGGTTAGACAAGAACCACATATTTCAATATAATAAATGATCATTCAATGGGGAGCAAGAACTAAGATCTGCACTAATACCTTTATCAGGTACAAAGATTGTTAGAGAGTTGGATAGTATTAAAGGTGTTGAAAGATCTAGCCATTACCAACATTGGAAGAAAAAAAGCATTTTATTCTCCTTATTGTATTGGGAGCACCACTTGCTACGACATAATCTTGACTTGATGCATACAAACGAATGTCTGTGACAACATTCTTTGGATAGTTCTTGGTGTGGGAAAAAAGTCAAAAGATAATTATAAAGCTCGAATGTACCTCCAGGATCTTGGATTAAGGAGTGAACTTGATCCCAAGAAGCGTGCTGGAAGTAACAATACATATTTTCCTATATCATGTTACCAAATGACATCAAAAGAAAGTGACATTTTCTTGCAAGTTTTAAAAGACGAAAAAGCTCCTGATGAGCTTTCTTTAAATGTCTCTAGATGTGTACAGTTGAGCCAAGGAAAGCTAATTAGGTTAAAAAGTCACGATTGCCATATTCTAATTCAAGAGTTCTTCCCTATAGCAATTCGAGGAACTATCCCTGATAATGTAAGCACATTTTTAATTAATTTATGCAATTTCTTTAAAAGGCTTTAGTCAAAGGAACTTTATGAAGTTGATATCGAGCATATGGAGTCAAAGATCACTCTTACCATTTTCAAGCTTAAAAGAATCTTTCTACCATCATTTTTCACAATCATGGTTCACCTATTAATCCCTTTGGCTTCTAAGGCAAAGTAGTAGGTCCGGCTTCATATTGGATAATGTATGCTATGGAAAAGTACATCTTTTTACGCCATTTTAAATTTAGTGTTTGCATTTACTTCATTAATTTTATTTTCATGTACTATTTTTTCCAAATGTTAGGTATTTAGGGATACTCAGATCATATGTGCTTAATTGAACCTATCCAGAAGCATCAATTGCTGAAGGGTATATTGCATATGAATGTTTGACTTCTTGTTCGAGGTACTTATCATATGCTGAGACTCAATTTAACAGAACTAGACGAAGTGATGAAGATGAGAATCTATGTTCACAAGAGGTTAACTTGTACAAAATGGGCCGCCCATTAGGAAGGAAGAATGTTGTTGACATTGATGCTAAGAAAAGAAAGAGAGTCTATCGAGAGGCCTTCGACAATCAAACTTTGTTACAAGCACATAAATAGTCTTATACAATTGTGATGTGGTTACCTTATTTCTAAAGTAAGCACTTACCACTTCCATTCTCTTAAAGATTAAATATACATTAACAATTTCAGACTCTTATAATACCAATTGTTCATTACATACATATGCAGAGATCATGAAAAGGTTATAAGGAGAGAAGCATGTCCAAGGTGTTTAAGTAGTTACAGTATTCAAAAAAATTCAAAGTTGTGACTTTGCTCTATGGTTTAAAAAACATGTGAGCCTTAAATAATATACTTTCTGAATATTTTATAAATTATTATAATAAAAATTAAGTTTTTCAAGTTGAGAATTTGGATCAACAATGAAGTACATTAGTCACGGATCAAATTTGGAAACTTTCAAAGGTCCATTACTTCATGTTAGAAAGTACTCTAGTTATATTAGTAATGGATATAGGTTTCACACAAAATCAAGTGAAACAAAGTTGAAAGCACAAAACAGTGGAGTGATGGTGATGGCCGAGACAAATAGTTATTTAACTATAAGTGATACTCATCCCATTATAGGGGAAGTTGCTTATTATGGCTAATTGATCGATATCATCCAATTAAATTATCATGGCAGTTATAAAATTTTTTGTTTGGGTGTGACTGGGTTGACATAAATATAGGCCGAAAATAGACAAGTTTGGATACACATTAGTTAACTTTTCATACCTAAGTCATAAAGGTGCAAATGTGCATGGCGAAACATTTCTTTTTGCATCAGATGCAAAAAATTATTATTATGTCAGACATCCATTGCATGAAGATTGGTTAGTTGTGAAGCATGTGACCACTAGAGATGTTTATGATATAGAAGATGCATTAGGAAATGGGACAATATGTAACATCCCGTTTCTATATAACGGGTCGGACCAGGAAAACGGGTATACGAGAAGACTAATCGGAGAAATTAGGAAAACACATCTCATGCTCATGCATTTGTGAATAGTGAGTTTTGCGCATGAAAATGTCTGTACATGCATTCATGACATTCTT
>JANZXR010377131.1:0-18251 GCA_027575705.1 Erythroxylum echinodendron
GGGTTTAGGATTATGATATTCTTATTCCTAATAGGAATAGGGATTAGGGTTTCTCTATAAATAGAGAACTTATATCTCATTAGAAGACACACAAAAAACCCTAGCCACTTAGACCTAGCCACTCGTTCTTTTTCCGAGAGAAAACTGTGCAGAGTTCTTAAGTGTTTTAGAACATGCTAGCATACATTAGCCACTGCCCGGATCGTTTATCCTCGTGTGGATACCGGTAGAGGATGTTTGCGAGTTGCAGTGTCAATATATCTAAAAAGAGTCCTAATCCGCGAGTATCAAGAAGTAATTTCAGTTACACTTCTTGTTATGTTGTTTTCGATTAATTAAGGCACAAGACATGAAGTCCTACAGTCCATTCTGCTGCCTAAGTCTTGAAATGCTTGATTTCTCCTTATTCTTAGTTCTTCACTTGAATTACATATATGCTCCATCTTTCTCTTTTTCTTCATTCTTTATTTCTCAATTGATCATTTTGTTTATCACTTCGTCAATCCATTGATCTTGATTTTCATATATTAACTTATTAATATCATCAAGGATAAAAATATTAGTGGTAACATCTTTTATTGTTATAAAAACCCTATAAGAGAACCTCACTTTATCCAACGCTTTGTTTGTATTTCAAAGAGTCTTGAGTTAATTTAAAGATATAATTGAAATTTGGGTTCAAATTTAGAAAATTAAAAAATCCTAAACTATAAAATTAAAAGAAAAAGAGAATAAGTTGAAAAGCATATAAGGACCAGCTATTAAAGAAAGTGAAAGTTTAGAGATTGAAATGAAAAATAAGAAAAAAAGATTAAATTAAATAATAAACTTAATTAAGAAAAAGAAAGGCACGTTTAAGGGAAAATGACAAAACAAGGAAAAAAATAAAATCCCAATTGAAAAATAGAAAAGAAAAAAGCATAAAAAAAGAAAGGATAAGAACAAAGAGAGCAAAACATAAAAAAAGAGGAGAAGAACAAGTGAAAACAGAGAGATAAATAGGTAAAAGAAGAATGTAAAAGGGAAATTACTGAACAAAAGAAGAACCATGTGAGAAAAGATATAGTACAAAAAACATTGAGTTTTCAAAAAAAAGAATGAGAGAAAGGAATCGGTAATTGTGGATATGATTAATACAATAGAAACTTTAGTTCTTGTGAGCATGAGAAAAATCAAAGCCGACAAGAACTTGAAAAATAATGGTATATGATGGGATATAGAAAAAAGGTTATCTATCAATATGTGATCTTTATCTTCCACTAAAAATGAAACCTTCTCCATACTTGTCCTATTGGCTATAGAAGAAGAGAAAACAAGTGTTTTAAAAAAGGAATTAAAACAAGAGGGCATATTTTAACAAAATACACTTCTATTTGTATTATAACTCCATTCTTTATACGATGCTACATAATCACATATATATAGTAGTAACCAAATAATTATACCCAGGCTCTTGGTATTCTAAGCTCTGATCATACCTATACATTAACAAATAATTAAACACATTTAATTTTTAAATTTCAAAAGACAAAAATCATAGCCATTTATAACTTAACTCTATCATATGTTATTTATAACATTCCCATTTAAACTTAAATATATCTTCATCTAATCTTATTGATTACTTGGATCACTTCTAAAAGGAAAAGCATAAATAAAATTTCTTTTAGAGGATAAACATCATTTTCTTATTTTCTGTTATATTTATTTATTTAACTAACTAATTGCTTCATCAAAATTTGTTTGTAATTTTTGATAGGCTTCAAATTCCTTTTTTGGACTTGGCTTCCTTATAATTGCCTCTCAAAATTTTTTGTGCTTTAGCTAACTCAAAATTTTCAATTTTAGTTTTATACAACTCATTTTTATTCATATCTCAGATGGTGATATTATAAAAATAATTCAAATGTCTAATAAACCATAATACCATATTTTTTTACTTTATTCTTTTTATATATCTTATATCTAAACTAAACTTGCTTTCTTAAATCATAGTCAAACTTAATTTTTACTAGAAAATTAGATGATGGTCTAGATTAGATTTCTTAAAACAATTAATTGTTGATGGAAATTTAAAATTTCAAGTCATTTTTTGAGAATTATATCAAATGGGAATGTTACAACAGTAGGCACTTCAATCTTCATGATTTCAAACTTTGGTTGTTACATTGACATTATTGTGTATAATTTTTAGGAGGTTCTCTTCTCAACCATATTTTTTTGAAGACTTATTCTTGTCTTTGTAACCTTTGTGTAGTCTTGTTTTAGGACGCACTTTCTTAAAGTGTTATTTTTTCTTTTTGTGAACATGGAGAACAATCCTATAAACAACCTTCTTAACAAGTTTCTTGTCTTAAACTTGGAGAAAATTTCGAGTGGAGCCTTCTTTTTGTAAGAACTTTTGCTTCTTTTATTTCTAGGTCTAAACAAAGGGCTTTGTTACTATTTTTTTAGTTATAAAAGAAGAGAAAATAAGGGTTTTAAAAAAGGAACTATAAAGAGATGGATGATTTTAGTGAAACATATATTTATTATAACAATACTAAACTTGTAGTGTCATTCCAATATTTGTACATTACTACAAGCCTACATATGTATAACAGTAACCAAATAATTATGCTTAAATACTTGATATTCTAAGAATTTTATCATACCTATTCATTAGAACACAATTAAACACACCTAACTCTTAAATTTCAAAATATATAACTTATAACCATTCATATACTTAATTCTAACACATTTTATCTTTATTCTTAACATTTGAATATATTATTTCTAAACTTAATTCTAATACACTTTATCTTTATTCCTAAAATTTAAACCTAATATTTCTAGTATCTACTTTTCATGCTTTTGATTATCATGCTTGCTTGTATTTTGCCTATAGTCTCTCTTTTTACACCTTTCTTTTTATGGGTTTGTAGGAATTGGTCTCTTTGTGGCTTTGATATACTTTTTGTGGATTCTTTCTTAATGAATCTAGGATCGACTATATGTTTAGTTTTTATGCTTTTCTTTAAATGTTTGTTTCTTTTGGTAGGGGTTTGACAAATTTCTATTTTTATCATAGTTGTTTTGGTTTTTTCATTTTTTTATTATTGGTTTTGGAAATGATGTATATTATAGTGTTATTATTTGCATTAACTTATACAACCTTAATCACACACCTATTTGTTATAGGTAGGTTTCCCTTCATAATATAGTTTTAAATTTATTCCACTAATATACATTTTTACCATTTCTAACAAAATTTCTTGTCATATTAGTTTTAAAATCAAAATGAAAGTGGCTCCTAAGTTGGTAACACTTGTCGGGGTTATTTTCATTTTATATGAATATTCGATACATTCCTTTAAAGTCTGATATAAAAGGTTAGGTCTTAGATTTCTAGTTATCTATCACCATCTTTTTTTAATCTTGTAAAATTAAGATGCTCAATAAAAGATTTTATTACAAGTTTTATACCAAGCCCATTAAGTTCTCAAATGGATTTTATTAAATTATTTATTGGACATATTTTTGTGTTAACTATATAATAGGCTACAATTCCATCATATTGCTATTAAATCTTTTAATGGAAGGAGAAATACTGATTGTGAAAAGATGTTTTTATGTTAAATATATAAAAGGCTAATGTTTTTATGTTAAATGTATGAGAGCCTATAATTCCATCATATTACTATTGAATCTTTTAATGGAAGAAGAAATAATGATTGTGAAAAGATGCACCCTTTTGAGTTAATGTAGCACCCCACTCCTGTCTGACGCATACACATACACCCATTAGAATTCCGTGCATGTGCTTGATGGAAATGACGTGCTAACTATATCACTTTCACATGTTGTATGGTATCATAAATTAAAAACATAAATATCACAATGACTAAAAACCTAAATTCCTTTTTTCATTTCATAAATAATATGTACATTGTACCTTTACAACATCATCCATATAGGTGTAATATTAACAACCTATTAGAGTCTACTGCTCTGTCTACAAAACATGCTACATACATGAGGAATTATACACAAATTTAGTCTAAGTCTTTTAGTCCCAGCTGACCGACCTTTGAGTCATGTCTTCTACCAAAAAGTTGTCTAGATCCTTTCTAAGTGGTCTTAGAAGCTAATTCTTCACTCTTGAACCTGAAAAGTCAACGCTGCAATTTTGGTGAGTTTTGAGAACTCAGTTGAGTAACCATCCTCGATGGTTCACTCATATCACACATATCACAACAATTCATACATTTGCATAATTCACATAATTCACATTTATCAATATGTAGCATCACGACATACTTTGATCATAAACTTTTGCATTTTTCGATCAGTTCGATTCCACATTTCAATTGCAATCATTTAAATCATATAATTCATGTGTATATACAAGGTTCATGAGACTCACGTTCATTTATTTCGTTGTTGTGACCGAGTGTCTTTTTCACTGTCCCGTATTCGTTGTAGATACTAGGCTAATTTATACTGTCCCTTATCTGTTTGGGATACAGGGCTCATTTTATATAATGAGCCATAGGCTCTTACCACAGTCTGAGCTTTAAGCTCTTTTTCACTGGCAACTCCAGTCACAACTGCCTTTATCTTTCATGCATTCATGTAATGAAATGCATTATGCGTATTCAATCATTATGCTCATTCAGTCACATTCACATTCTTTCTCATTCACATTTGTCATCAGAAATTTAGTCTGGCTTTCAACATTTAAGATGAGAAACAAGTAGTCAATCACATTCACATTTAAGTAGTACTTCCAATGTTTTATTCATGCATTAAACGCATTAGACATTGAATGTCTGGAAATCAGTACATACACATCACATAACAATTCAATATATAATTTAATAAACAAACAATCATAGTGATACCATCTTAGGTTACTCAAAATTTCTCCCTTTATCTTATTTCCTTGACGTCCTGGTAATGTCTAGAAGCGGTCTCTCAACGTGCTCTTTTATATGCAATCACATACATTTTCACATTACTACTTTGCACATTTAAATGAATAAGCACATTTATAAATGTATAATGTATTATGCATGTTCAATGACAAATTCTAGGGTATGTAACTTTATTCAATAATCTTAATCATTAACATATCATGACTTATACATCATTTAGTTTGCAATTAGGATTATGCCTTAAGAAAACCTAATCACTTTCCATTCATCATTCATAAATTCATCAATCCTTTCCTAGTATTATACATTCACCAAATTTTTTCCAGCAACATATACTCATACATTCACCCAATTCTCATTCATAAATACCCATTCTTCAATGCTCATTCATCCATACCTTATACACATTATTCATGTCCTAAAGATCATATTTGCATTAAAAGAACTCTTTTATTCTTTTAACAAATCAGAATTTCCAGATTTGAACTCAACATATCAAAACAATCCCTTCTCCAAGTTTTGACTTCAAATAACTACATAAACTTATCAAGATATCTTCTAGAAAAATTGTTTCACAGAAGCATTAACAAGACATAAATAATCATTTTTCATGTTTTATACTTTGACTAATTTTAGCTCTAAAGTCCCCAAAAATAAGGAAATAAAATAAGGTTCCTGCACAGGGGTCTGTCATAGGCAGTCTTAGAAAAACAAGTATAACTCAAGCTCTAGTCGCTATTTAATCACGAAAATTTCACAGAGGTCAAGATAACAAATATATATGCAAATTTATTCTTTGAGATTCTTCAAATTCATGCCCTAAAGATATGAAAAATAGGTCAAATGATATAGCTCTAATTTTCCATATTTTTTCTCAAGACAGATTTTTAGGGTAGTTTTGTAGCACCATTATGACCTAGAAAATGAGGTATTTAGGCAACACATGCTTCCAATAAAATGTTCATATATGTATTAAGTTTCTAATGACATCAAATTCATCTAGTTTGGTTCAGTAATATGCAAGTTATACCCAAATTATTACGGACTATTTTCATACCACGATAGCACACAATTCTTAACTTCAAGCCAAATTTCAAAACCCTTAAGGATAGAATGAAAATTCACTTCCTTCATGAAAATTGTAGCCATATGTCTCTAGTTTAGTCTAAACTAAAACTCATCCAATTTGGATATCTACAGGTCAATATATGGCCTAAAATACAGATGCATGTTCAGAGAAAGCACTCAATCTAACATATTCTAGCGCACATTTAACTTCATTTTCAATTATACTTCTATCTCCAAACTATCATTCTACTTCTTCTCATTTCAAGACAATACACTAGCCTTTCTTTTGGATTTAAACTCATGAATTATCATTCATCTTAACACAAAGTAAGACATAACTCTATTTATCTCTTTATCCACACACATATCATCATACTTCAAACTTCCTTGTTCCCACTCATTCATCTCTTAATTCATTATCATAATTGATTCATTTACCAAACAATTCATGAATAACATTAACTCACTACAATTAGAGCATGATCTCTTTATTATTACGCCATACCCACATTAAAAACAAATATATAAAAACTCATGATCAATCATCAAATTTCTCATCATATATGTTCCATTTAACAATAACCATGAAGATTAAAGCATAACTTACTTGATTTAGCTTCAAAATCTTCAAACTCTTCAAGATCTCACTTAACCCTAGCTGTCCATACTACTCACGTACATCATCCTTAAAGGAGGTATGGTTGGGTCTTTAGTGAGAAATGAAAGAGAGAACAAGATGAAAGTAACAATTGATAGATGAAAGTAAGATGTAACGTTGATGAAGGCTTGGAAATTCAAAAATCATAAAGAAGGAGAACGAAAAAGAAAGTTACAAAGAGAAGAAGAGAAAGCACGAATGAAACAATTAAATTGGTATTTCAAGGGTTAAAGAGTGAACAATGTGAGTGAGGGATGAGTGGTGAGTGGTAGTGATGCTTGTCACTACCACTTGTCACCTTCCTATGGTCCCATTTGGACCACTTTCATAACTAGTCTATTTTGTCTCCAATTCTACTTCAATTGTCTCCCAAATTTCAATGACACTTATCAATAATTCCTAAAGTCATTTTTCAAAATTTCTATTGCCATTTGACTCTTAATTCTACTTCCATTTATCAATTGTCTTGTCACATGGCATTTTTACTAGTCCAAAAATACCCCAAAGTTTCACAATTTTCTTAAATTTCACCAAAAATTCTAAATCAATATTAATATACACCAATGAAATATTCAATACACATAAATCACAATTCATATCAAAAACCACATTTATAAATCAATTATACCCGGAAAATGTCAATGAATGCATGTACAATCATTTTAATGCGTGCAAAAATTAATATTCACATGTGTGTGTATGTCATATTATGCATGAGCATGAAATGCACTTTCTAACTTCTCAACAATCTCTCATATACAATATTCTAGGGTCCTAACCCTTAATATGGGATAACTGGATGTTATAGTTACCTCCTTATGAGAATCTGAAACCATCATGTTCTTTTATTGGCTATCAATTCAAAGTGGTTGCCTTGTGCATTATTGTGAATACGAGGATCCTATATACATGCTTGTCATATAACTATTTAGAGTATAACTATCTCTGTTGTGTGTTTGTCACTCTCCAAATATAGGTGATAAGAAGGAGGTTGAATATTCTAGGAAGAAATTTAATAGTTTATGAAGTAATTGCCAAGATTTTTCAAATTTAGATTTAACTAGTATTAGCTATAGAATTTAATTTTTCATAATTGTAATAACTTGATTCACTCTCACTTGCTATAAAATTAGGCATCCTATACAACAAGATCAATATAGAACTCGTTATCTCATAATTATAGTTCTTTCTATTAAAAAAGGATGTTTTAAGAATGATTGAAAAGGGATCATGTATTTAGAGAACATTTTGAATACTTTGATGACAAATGGATTTTACAAAAATAACTTGATGAACCTATTGATGACAAATGGATTTTACAAAAATAACTTGATGAACCTAGAAAACCATTGGATTTTACAAGCAATTGTCTGATATGGTATTCTACTCCTTCAAAGGATGAAGATGATGAGCTCGAGAGCAATTTATTTACATATGACAACAATGACGATGATCTAAGGAATTATAGTGTTCTAAATTTTGGAGTTATAAGAGGTAAAGTAACAGTTAATTATTACATCATTGTCTCTAAATATATGTTTCAACCCTATTCATAATCAAGAAAGCATCAAATGACGTCGACATCCTGACCAGAAGCATGGAAGCAATCATATTATTGACTTAAAGTGCCATATATAATTGTTGTTTATAAAAATAGTAACAATAATGTGGAAAAAAAGCTGATATATGAAGAATCAACAAAAAAAGTGATTTTAGAAAAGATAACTATGCTATTTTATTTATTTGTAATGTCAATTTATAAATGCATTCCTTATATATTAGTTATGTCTCTTTTCTCTTTTTATTTTTCTTTTAATGAAATTCAAGAAATTTGGAGTTTACAAATCTATAAGGAGCATTCAAACTGCACCAAAATATATGGAAAGGATTAGTAAAATAAGAAGTAACCTAAAGTAACTATCAAACTTCATACCCGACAAGCTGGCTTTTTAAATCTTTAATGCTATGATTTTGGGTGTTGTATAATTTTTTTTCCTTTTCTTTTGGAACTAGCTTAATTAGGATCATGTTTTAAAATTAAATTAAAATTTCATCAGACCTTTGGTTTTTGAGAACCCATAACAAATAAGACTTTTCTAATAATTTGCTACTATACTTAATGCCTAAGCGATTAGTATAGGCCTAAGCTCAATATGAACCTAAGGACAATCACCTACTTATTTTACTTATTATCTTATCAATCATTAAGTGACGAAATGATGCTGGAGAGGGGATATTGACTGGACAAATAAGGTAAACAAGAATCTAAATCCAATAAAACAAACTATTGACAAGTCAAATAAGATAAAAAGAATCTAAGTCTAAATCATATTCCCATAAAAAATCAAAGCTTAAGTCCTATATGTCAAGTCACTAATTCTTTTATTTTCCTCACTTCTAAATCAAATCCAAAATTTATTCACAGCCCTAAATACTAGTCATCAACCACAACGAATTTCTTTAGTATTTCCTTTTAATTCCAAGCCTTAAGCATTTCATTTTAATTTTTAAGCCCTATAATTACGCTTTAGGAAGTTTGTTTTATTTCTAAGGCCTAACACTTAACTCTGAGCGTTTTTAATTTTAATTATATGACTTGTGATGTATTTTTAGGCGTTTTCTCCATTTTAAATCATAAAATCCATTATGAGTATCCATTTTATTTTTAAACCATATGCAGGACCTTAAACTCTTAGGTATTTAACCATTTTTGGTTTAATTTTAAACCCTAGTTATCACTCTATATATATTATTTTAATCCATTAGTACAACCATAAACTCATATCCATTTAACCATATGTTTTGTCTTTACTTCTTTAGCATACTGTTGTTTAAATCATACCTAAATATATTTTTATTTTCAAATTCAGAAATTTTCAAAAACCCTTTTAAGATGTAGGTAACCACTTCAGTTAGTAAATAAAAGCCTAATATCTTTTCTATTTTGCAATCTGAGCCCTAAACTTAAATTATCTAGTTTAGGACCTTTTAGTTTCTTTTCCATTGGTTTTTCTAGTTTCTTTTCCATTAGTTTCTTTATTCCTCCTTTGGTTATAATTTTTTTCAAATATCTTGCTCTTAATTCCTAATTGATTCCATTGGCTTCCTAAGATTATAATTTGCCTTTATTTGCACTTGATTTCTCATATATTGCTTCACTTAATTATAATTAAATTACTAATAAATTGTGCATTTTTTTAATTCTACCACAAAGTTCATGTTATTTAACCTATTATTTTTAATTGACTTGGCACCTCCATATTACTTAAATAAAGGGTAATAATGTTAGAAATTTGATTGGTTTGGATTACAATATGTTTTTCTAGGTGTTTAAACGTGTTTTTAAGTGTTTTCTTAGATGATTATCATGTGTATAGGCTTAAAATTATGTTCTTGTTAGTGTTTGATGTGTTTGTGAGTGTATGGAAAGAGGAAATTGAAGAAAAGAGAAGAATTGGAAGCATGAAATAATGCAGGTTATGATCGTAACAGGCATGATAGACAACAAATTCCAGTGAATTTCAACTTTTTTTATGCAAGTTTTTGTGTATTTATGATATTTTAGGGCTATTTTTAGAACCAAATTAAGTGGAGAAACCTTATAAAGAACCCTAGAAGCCTCAAGAACTATTTAAAGACAAGAAAAAAAAAGAAAAAAGCTAGCGACTGCTAGATTAAAAGATGATTAAGAGGAGACATCAAAAGATCTTCAGAGAATTCCAGATTTCTAGATCAAGACTCCAACCATTTTTTATTCCTTTTCCTTTTATTTATTTCATTGTCTTGAATGTTTGTTTGTATTTATAAGATGTTTAACATGATAATGGGTTTCTAAATCCATATTAGGCATTATTCTTGAAATTTTTTGTTAAACTTTATTCTTGTTAAAGTCAATGCATCTATAAATGCTTTGTGATAATTATTATGCTTTTACTTGTTAATAAATTAAGAGAGTGAATTAAGTTATTTGTGTTAAGGTGTGCAATAAGAGTTGGTAGCTTAATAGTCCTACAATTATTAAATGAATTAAAAATTAAAGAGAGATCTTAATTGTGAAATTAATTATCCTTCTATGTTATAAAACTTGTCAACAAAATTCATAAGTGGATTAATACCATATTGTAGAGATACAAAAGGATGAAGTGAGTTATATATAAAGATAGGATTCATAACCCATTGACTTAAGGTTTTTAGTTAAGATATGATATCTTAATTATATATAAACTCACTTGGACTTGGACCAATTTCTCCCCAAACCATTTGAAAATCCTTTATTGGTATCAAAGCCCAATGAAAAAAGGTTCACAGATTTAGGTTAAATAAATAGTGACTCATAAGGTGACCCAAATAGCTGTGATTTAGCTATAGTTTAAGGGGAAGCTAGTTTGATATAGATGGATCCACTTTATGGGTTGAAATACTCCCTTAAGTGGACACAATATTATGTTTTATTATTGTTTAAGATGTTTAATTAGATTGAGAACATAATATAGTGTCTATATATTGTATAATCAAATCCTACTAGTATGGGTTGGAAATTAAATATGAGGCATTTAGTTATTTAATAACTTGAAGTAATGTTTATCTTAAAGAATTGAATCATGATACCTTTGAAAGGCTAAAAATTAATATCATAAACAAAACTAGAACCTTTTAAATAAAAGTGCATCAACTTCATAGCCCAGTATTTACCTTGTAAATATTTTCTACATATATTTCAAATTCCTCCTATTGGTCTCCTTACTTCATGGATTCTAATAATATTTTTCTTCTTATATGTTGTATCTTATAAGTTTTTCCTTCCTCTTCCTTTCCCTTGCATACTGACATTAACCTTTTTGCAACATTCACAACCTATGGCTAACTGTTTTATCAATTTGTAGTTTTTCACTCTCCCTTGATTCCTTCCTTGATCTGCCTCTCTTTCTTTTTAATGCAATCAAATAAATTCAAATTTAATCATATAATTGCAATTAAAGTGAATTTATTTTTAACAAGACATAAACAAACAAACATTTACTTTAACATATGGCCCTGTTATTAATAGGTCTATTACTTAGGGTAATCACTTTTTTTAGGGCCGTATTGTCTGCAATTTTGGATACTTATTTAGAATCCTAGGTTGCTTAACTACCTTAATTGCTTATCTTTACCTCTTATTCTATCCTTTCTCGGCCTCTTTGATTCTTTTCACATTTTGATAGGTTAATTGGTTCATATTCCATATTTATAATTTTGGCTCATTACCAAAAGTGATTCAAAGGTTTAATGTAATATTTGTAGCACTCAAAATATATTTCTATATTATACTATTTCTGTTAATATCTTTTGGATTATGGTTTTAGTAAGATAAGTAAATAATTACATGCTTATAATGTATCCCACTAACCTCCTAATACATGCATCCACGTTTCCATTTCTCCAATTCAAATATAAACTTATCATCAAAGTAAAAGACCTAAAAACTTTAGCTTCCATTAACTTTGGTGTGTATAGCATTGAGTCAAATTTGTAGCTTTTAGATTCTTTTTTATTCTAGGAAAAATATTATCAGTGTTATTCGATATCATGTTCTTATTTTGGCCAATCCTAGTTATTAACATAACTTTTATATCCTCTAATATATTAATAATGGACTTTGCCCTAATCTCACACATATGTACCTCCTGAACGTTTCCCCTATAATTTTATACACAATTTCATACCCAGGTAATGTACTTATATAGGCTTTAGCAAATGTGTGTTGATTTTTAATTAAAAAATTTCTTGATATACCTTAAAAATAATGTCTTCAACTACTCTATAAATGTATTGTACTCATATTTAGTAATGTTGTTTACTACTTTCCATAAAGTGCTTTGTAAGTATGTCCTATATATATAATTAGAGTAAAATTGTTTGGCATACTTCTTATTCTCAATATATGATACCACTTCCTTCAAAGCCTCCGTCAGACCTTAATGTTAATCACTAACAAAACTCTATAAATTACTATCAATAATGAATACATCCTTTACGAATATATCACACTCTACCACTACCTATATTGCATTTTGTACATTTGACTATTTAAATCTCTACCCACTATTGATAATAAAGAACCATCTATGTATATCTTTAAAGATTATGCACCTGGTTCAATGCTCTTCTTGAGCCTTTGTAAGAAATAAACTCTCATTACCTCAAAACTATAAATATGAAATTTATATATATTTTACAATGTTTTCCATACAAATTACATTTTTAGTTATTTTATGTTGCATGTTAGGTAATTATGAGAAAGTTGCTTAAGAAATATTGTGAGTCAAAAGTTATAAAAATTTAAAAGGAAACTTTAAGAAAAACTTAATTGTGTCTAGATATGACCTTTCAGCCACCTGTATGCTAAAGCATATTCCATACTAGATTGAAGCATATGGCTAAAACATCAAACAAGGCCTATTACAAAACCTTGTGATAGGTTATGCTCTATAATTATTATTAAGAGCATAACATGTTACATAGGTAAAGCGAGACTAAATCAAGTGGTAAAGAAGAATTCAAAAACTACATGGCTTAAAACATGTGCATGTTAGAGTTTGTATTCTATTTGGAAGTAAAATTAGAGAAACATTAAAGTAACTATCAAAATAATGATAATTGGACAATTTTAGACAGTTTAATCAATTTTCCCTTAAATTATGAATAACTTTCTCCCATCTGAGATCCGATTGAAATGATTTATGATACTTTAAAAAGATTAGGAAAGGCTTTCAAACTTTATTTTTTAAATTTTTTTTAAGAAACATTCATGACATGAATGCTTATTTAAACATGTGGAAAATCTAAATAAAAAAGAGGTCTATTAGTTCTAGGTTAAGGTTAGAAGCATCCTAAGAGAGAGCGAGGGCATAAAACACATCTCCTGTCTATCAACAACAAGGACAGAGATCTAAAATCATTCCAAGTAAGCATATCATATTAAATAACTAGGATCTTTAGCAGGAAAAAAACCTTAATAAGGTCTTCCATTATTTTATTTATTATTATTATTTTAGGAATGATTTTATTCAAATTTTATTTACATCTAGGTTGAAAGTAAGAATGTTAGTTTTTTTTATTTTGTATATATCTAGTTTAATTTCATAATAAAGAGTTATTTGCTTATGATTTATATGTATTGATCTTAATTTTAGTAAGACAGAAGTGGAAGATTATAATTAATTTTAATTTGTATATGAAAGGGCCTAAATGTAGATTGACCTTGGCATATATACTAAGGATTGAAAGGGGTACCAGATATAAACCTATGTGACCATCTAGTATTAGAACAACCTTTATGAAGTTTCAAAGAAGTTAATGCATTCTTAGATGTGTTTATTAGATAGGTATATCAATTAATCAGTTGAAGATAGGTGGTTATATATGGTTGTATATAAAAGGTGACAATTTATTAGTCCAAATTATACAATCTTTAAATAAGTTAAATATAATGCATAAAACGATATTGGGATGAATTTTAGTCTGAGTTTTATATCATATTTTCTTTCTTTATGTTATTTTATTTGATTGTGTCTATTGGTAACTTAATCTACTTATTTTAACTTATATTTAGGTAACATGATCATCATTCTCTTAATTATTAACTAGATAATAGTAAAAGGGTCAGACATAGTAATTATTTTATCCTTATTGGATTGATATTCTACTTATCACAACAATAGCATAAAAAGATAATTCCACCTACCTGTAGTCTTGTACAAGGATAGTAGAGGAAACATCAATTAAAATCCTATATAAAACCTCTTATGTAACACCCTCTATACAGAACCTACAACCACCTTATACATGACAACCAAATTCCTGTACAAATAGTCATGATATACATTTCTATTCATTTATAGGGATTTTCATCACGCATTTGTTTATTCAGTGTTTTACATATATATAATACAAAACTTCATATGACTTTTATTATTTAAGAGTAGTAATACATATTCAAAAGAAATATTACATAAACTTAAATTCTTAGTTACAAACTATTACATATATAATCATCTTTTACCAAAAATATACAATTCAAAAGTATATTTACTATTTGGCCTTGGTCTTTGCATATGATCCTTATACCTCACTCCTATTACCTGGACCTATACGGATTAACACCTATGCTAAGCTTGAAAGCTTAGTGGGAAAATGATTAGTTCGGATGACCACTCACAGCAGTCATCTGCCAAGCACACACATTTATAAATATCACAAAATATATAAATGGTGATGGCATAATTAATTAAGGTACAAAATGAAAATATGCTTCAATTTATTATTCATATATCGTAAATTCACATTTATAAGTAAAATATTGATATTGAATCATTATTAATACGAGTTATCAATACAACTACTCCTCATAACAAATCATCAATAAAAGTGCTCATTAATACTCATGTTATCATACTGTATTTCTTATTTATAAGTGTTTAATTTAATTTCTATATCAAGCCTGCATATTCCCACAAGTGTGGATAACGAGAACTATAGATATTTAAAGATATCAAAGTGTAAATACCCGAAAGTATCTAACTATAGATACCTAAAGGCATTAAACTGTAGAGACACTATAGTCTCAAAATGAAGAACCATTAATGTCAAACTGTAGTGGCTGCACTGTAACCCTATAGGAATAAAATAGGCACTGTAACATTTTCCTTTAACTATTTGTGAATTTTATAATTCACATATGATATTTATTTGAAATAATAAAGTCTATGTTTGAGTTCATATTTACAAATCATAACTTACATCATTATAAGGGTATCAAGATCATACTAGTATAATCATACCATACATATATAAGCAATAAATATGCATATAAATCATCTATATACATGTAAATTTCCTTTATCATACAATATGATAAATCTTAAATTTCAACATTTAGTCACCCACTTCACATATGGTAAGTCATATTTCATTTATTTCTAAGTGTTTTCAAAGTTTAATAAATATTCGAAAAGGTTTGGATATGATTTGGTAAAAGTTGAAAATGAAAATAAACTTAAAATAGTGCAATTTCCTTCCTGTCGTGTCCCTTGCCTAGAATTCATACCTCCATTTGTTTCAAACTTTTAACATAGATAAAGTTCAAAAATAAGTTTTTAGGTCTTCTAAGTATTTATTCCTCTATGTCTCTAGTTTCCATAGAATAAAAAATCAGGCCATTTGGACTTCTAAATCATGATATAGGTACCAAATATCACATGCTGCCCCCTAGCAGCATCGGGTCACCATTTTCAATGTCAAATTCCAATATCACTCAGCCAGAATTAGGTTAGACTCTTTTCTAGAGATTTTTAATTCTATGTCTTACGTTTAATCTCTAATTGAAATCACCAATTTAGAGGTTTTTAGGCCGAGTTATAGCTAAAATAGTGGGACTAGTTCAAACAAACCAAAGATAGAATTCTACTAGACGTTACTTTCTTGTCATATTCAACCGATTCCATGCAAAGTAACACCAAAGTAATACCAAGAAACCATTCCAATAACCATTCCATATCCAAATGAATCTTTGCATCCATTAAAACATACAAAAATAGAAATTAAACTATGTATAGTCCCAAAACTTGAAATCAGCCAACTAGCTCTTCTAGTAATTTTCCTTCTCTTCTCCTTTAACTTTGCTTGATTCACCAACTAGAAACACCAAAAATACATATATCAATCCCAATTCCATCTTTATAATTTCATCTCTTCATGACAAAAGAAAGAAAAGTTAAAGATGAAGATGAAGAGAAAAACCACTAACTTTTACCTAGGATTAGCTTAATTCCTTACATGCAAAATGATGTGATGAAGAAGATGAAATGGAGAGAAAATGAGAAGAGAAAAATTTGGAATTAAAAAACCCTAAATGCACGTCCCTGTCTTGTTTCTTAGATGTCCATTTCAAGACACACATGCTTCAATCTCATTGGACACATATGCTTTAATCCTATTGGTCACATATGTTTTAATCCTATTAGTCCATATGTTGATTTTAGGAAAATTGCACATTTAGTTCTTCTTCTTCCTTTAATTTCCACATTGGCATGTAATCGCATCAATTAATTTCATTCTCATCCATATTTCACGTCTAAGTACATATGTCCACGCTAAAATGAACAGATTACCAATTTACCCATCAGTACCATTATGTCCTTTACTGTACTTAGATGCACTTAGTTCTTTATGTTCACTTCTTAATACATCCTATACATGCTATAATACTTCTAGGGTATATTTTGGGGCCTTTCATCTTAAAATTGCTATTAGACTAAGTGAGCTCTTAGCCTATGAATTTGAAGAAAATAGAACATATTAATTTGTCTTTGGTGATATTATAAGTTAATTTGTTAAAAAATGAAGAAGGTGAAAGTTCAAGTTCAATTGAAGAGAAAAAAGATTTAGTGGATAAAGTCATTATAGAAGCCCAAACGTGTAAAGTGGTAGTTCGAAATACAATTTATACAAGTTGTAAGAAAATTCAAGTAAAGAATAAAAAACAATAAAGAATTAGACACTTCAAAATATCATAAATTATTTTTATCTTTCTTTCAACCATAGTTTAGTTCTTTTAATGGTTAAGGGGCTTAAACAACATAATTATCTCATTATATACATGGTTCATAAATCTTTTTATAATTAAGAGAATTTTTTCTTAGTCTAAATAAATCCCTCTTAATATATTAAAATACATTTGAGAAACTTTTGAAATGGATTTGAGATCTATTTTTTGTCAAAAATATTTAAGTATGATCTTTGAAAGAACTTTAAAAGTTTGAAAAACTAAGTTTTTAGTTAACTTATGTTATGGTTTTAAAGTGTTTTCAATATTCTAAACATATATTAATTGACTAATGTCCTTAAAAAATGTTAGTTTGTAAAATAATAATTTTGTGTGATTTATTATTATTATTATTATTATTATTATTATTATTATTATTATTATTATTATTATTATTATTATTATTATTATTATTATACCTAATTATACTTTGTTGTTTCTCTTGGAAGTAAGCAAGCAACATTAATGATAAGGCTTAGAAAAAATTTCTTTTTCTTTATCTTCTCCCTTCATCTCTAACTTTTATGTACTATTTCTTTATGTTTGCATTTATGACCACAATGTACAATTTAAATGTGTGTGTGTAAGGGCGCTGATTAATTTGAAATTATTATGAGTTAATGATTGATTGAATAAAGTATTCGAGTGAATTAGTTTTAATTTTAATTAACTTAGTAAGTTACAATTCTTAGAAAATAGACAATGAAAATTAAAGTGATTCATTAGAAGTTTGATAACTTTATTATTCAAATTATGTTAATTTAATCAATATGGTCATTAATGAGTAGTTTAGTCTAAACTTAATCACACAATGTTAAGAATTTATGCTTGACTTTAATGATAATACTAGATGTGAGATTTTAATATGATTTGAGTTTAGAGTTGAGCTTTATAAGTGAATGTTTATTCCATATTGATTATGAAATGTGAATTGATATGATAAATGTAACATCCCCTCACCAATAGGAAGGGTATATTGGTAAATTGCCATGTTTAGGAGTGTATAATGTATAGTGACATA